>JAODAC010003327.1:0-34643 GCA_027575185.1 Mimaenictus wilsoni
TATATATAGTTTTTAAGTTGGTAGCACTGTTTATCCTCACCCTAGCTTTTTTGGTTTCATTTGATTTGCGACATTGTAATGATTTTTTAAAATGTTAGTGTTAAACTCATGATTCTAAATACAGATATTTTCGATTAGTATTATAGATGTTTTCAAAATTTACATTTGCACTATATTTTAGAATGCATAAGTTGGTAACTCTGTTTTCCCGTACACTAGTTTCTTTCTACGTAATAAGATTGGCAACATTGTTTGTCATTAATTTATTTTAAATTTCTTTAAAAAGATTATATGGCTAAAAACAAATTATAAGTCCTAAAATTGTGATAAACAAGGTAATATCGATATTCTTGATTAGAACATTACGGATAATTTAAAGTCATGAAGTTTTTGCATGTTTTTATGTTGGTAACATTGTTTTTCCTCAGACGGAACCTATATAATCTATGGACGGAACCTCAGAAACCGTGCGAAAATCCGCTAAAAGTATTCCTGAAAAACTAACCTCCATTCAGTGGAAGTAAACAACAACGAGCTGAGACATATTCAGATTTATCCACGATCTATAGAAGAAAACACCCAAAAACAGATAAAATGGCAAACTCATCGAAATTAGTCCAACCATCAATCACATCATATTTCAATTTTCGAAAGAATGATCCCGACGGAAAGGAAAACTCGTTTAACAGTCAGGCATGCATGAGTCAGAGAAGCGTATCGATCCCAAAGAGATCACGCGAAAAGTCAATAAAATTATCACAATATGATAGTGAAACTAATAAAAACACTCGACAGACATGTATCAAAACTGAATCAATTCCTGTTAGACCAACGCCTAGTAGGCCTCGTAATTCAGCCAAAATGTCACAAAAACCGCTGAAAAACGAAACTTTCAGTGGGTTTATCGAGACAGAAATGATGTGCGATGATTCTGATGTCCAATTTACTTCTATTACTATTTCTCTTGATAGTGACGATGAAAATTTGAAGATTAACGATGAAGATTTTATACAGAAAGAAGATACATCGAGGAGAAAATTTGGTAAATCGCCGTCTAAAATGAATATTGAAACATCATCTTCAAAGAAAATTAAACATGAAAACTCTCCAGGACGACGAGAGTTATTTAATGATTCCAAAACCGATTTAAAAGCAGAATTATTGAATGTATCTGATGATATAATCGATCTAGCATATTATGGTATACCAGTTGAGGAATTGGAAAGCTATGAACCTTCCATTAATGACTCACAACTCACAACTTCTTTTAATCAAATTAATTTTGTATCTCTAAAATCTAATCACAAGAATAACGATTTTAACACTGTACCAAATTTACCTACGCCGAATCAGTTTGATTGTATCAACATAAAAATAAAACATGAAGTTGATGAGATTGATCTCAATAAACCAAGTGGATCAGCCATGATTAAACCAATTAATAAAAGTTTTAATTCAACAAAATCAGAAGATAGCGATCCGGCTAAAACTCTTCCTTATGAATATGAACGCGAATATTTAAGCATTACTACAAATACAACATTATTTTTAGAATCTTCATCAAGTCAATCAAAGGAAGCCAAAGAAAATAAAACTCATGAATTTCCAATCGAACAAGCAATGATGAAAGCTTGGAATGACATTCAAAAGACACCATATATCGATTTCCATAGTGATAAACATCTTCTTGATATAATTTTTACATTGGGCGATAGATATCTTGAAATTTGTCTCCGATTGTATGCAAGACAGTCAAAATGGCAAAGACTAGATAAGTTTTTGGAAGCAATCAAGATGTCTATAGACGAAAATGATCTTGAAGCTATTCTTGTTCAGTTGAGCACATTAAAATGTGTTTATACAGGTAAGTTAGAAGATATTTTCCAAATTCATTACTTTATTCCAATTTGTTCGTTGATATTAATTTTTTTTACTTTTAAAGATATCTATGAAAAGGAAACGGTGCCCACTGTGTTGAATATTCTACAAATGTCAGAGTTGAGTAAATTAGCGAAGGCTAGAAGACTTAAACAGAGGACTAAGCCTGCAATTGTAGCAGCACTTAATAAGTTTGTAAATCAACAACGTAGTGTTGGGCCGAAGACTACTAAAGACCATTTGTTTGATGATATCAAGAAGCTTGTTGGGCGTTGTGTTTATTTGCATCCGGATATGAGAGAGGCGTTGTTTCGTTTGCAGTTGCTGCATCACTTTGCAGTGCCTGATATTACTACGTATTATGAGTTTTATTCGTATGTGGATGATATAATGTTGGGGAGGATTTTATTGCCGAAGTTTAAGGTTCGGAAGGACGTTCTGGCTTTTTCTAGTCGTGAACATTTTGAACGGTAAGTTTTTTTTACATTTTTATTGGTATTCTTTGGATTTTTAAAGTAAATATGTGAAATATTGGGATATATCAATAAATAGTGATAACTTATTGATTTATTCACTGTTATTAAGTCGTCAATTGATTTTTTGGCATGTTTTGAGCAAAATTTAAACTATTTTCTTTAAGTTATGCTACAGCAACGTTCCAATTATTTACATACAACAAACACAAAGAACAACGCATGAAAAAAAGCATGAAAACAGCTCTTCTCGCAATAGCCCAAAATGCGTTCTATACGTTAAAAACGCTTCGAAATACTGAACCCGATGTTTCCCCAATTCATCATCGCTTCACAGCCGAGAATGTTTACGTAAAAATCTTAACATATGCTATAACTGATTTAACTCATACCCCTGATGTTGTATCATGGCTCGAGTTTCTTATCAATCAAAAGGACCTCCCACAAAATGGCGAGTGGTACGACAAACTAGCTCTGCACCTAGAAAACTCTTCAAAGAACAAAGAAGCTGCCGAAATCATCAATCATGGATTATCTCATAAAGATGTTTCGAATATTGACAAAATAAATTTGACTATACGAGCTGAACGACTTATAAAACGCAAAAGTATACAAGAATCAATGTTTGGTGATAAACTAGTCGATGTGCCGTTTATTAACGATATTCAGAAGACCATAATAGACGCGAAGCCATGTAAAGTAAGGAAATTTCAAGGAACAAGAATGGTTTATGAAGCCGACGAGCAGTTTCTTAATGTCGAAGAGTTTGCCTTACGACATTATAAGAAGAATGGTTTTACAAATGGTGTTCATTGCGAAGGTGCTCTTTTGATGACACTGTTTGCTGCGCTGTTTTGGGATATTATTTATTCGGATATACCTGGTGCGTTTATTAGTCCTTTGCAATATATTCCATTGGATTTGTACTCGCGTGAGTTTTACCGGAAACGACAGGTTGTGATTACTAAGAGGTTGAAGGATATTAGCATTGGATGGACGTTGCAGGAATTTTTGGGGTTTTTATATAGGTTTAATGATTTGCATTTAATTAAGAAGAGTGTGCATGATGTGACACTTGGGAGATTTTTGGTTGAAGCTGCAGATTGTATTGGTCGACATAAATTGGCGCAGATTTTGGAGAGATTGGTGAAGGATATAAGACAATATCGAGCTGGTTTACCTGATCTTTTTATATGGAATAATATCAATAAGAAGGTAATTTCTTTTGTTAGTTATAATTTATTGTTAAATTACCAAGGGACGTTCATATATTGGATTTGAATGAATTTTTTGTACGTATAGTACAATGAACTTCAAGGACACGAATTTTCATTCAAATCCAACTCGGGCAACGCGTGCCTGAACGTCCGTGGTAAGTTCAAGAATTCTAGGGTGTATGTAGTCTTTAAAATTGATTACTATTTTATTCCGTTTTTAGTACTATTTTGTAGAAGTTAAAAGTCATAATGATAAATTATCCCGAAAACAAGAAGTGTGGCTCGAATTTCTGCATTCTATTGATGTACGAGTCGAATTGTGCCTGGTTAATTGTAAGTATTTGTAAATTGAATGTTAAAAACATCCCTTATGTGAATTTCATCTACATTTATGCAACATTTCAATCATTTTTATTAATTTCTTTCAGCTATTGGAGAAAAAGTACCTAAATCTCGAATGCCGACAAAAAGTGCATGATTTATCTTTATACTGTTGTTTTTATCTAGCTTTACTATTACGCATTTCACTTTATTGGCGATATTAGTTATACCAAATTTTACAGAATTTTTTTTTAATCCACATATTTTGTGGAGTTTTTGCAATATATTAAGTTTATAATTTTATTGAACTGAATGCCAATTTTAGTCATTCGGTTGGGTGAAACCCAATACTTATTTGCTGTTTTTAAGGTTACATATATTAATTTTTAAGAAATTTATACATTAAACTATGTAAGAAATAGTTATTAAATACTATCAAAAGTATTAATGACATGTTTTACTACCTTAATTATTGTATTTACTGTTTTTAGGATATTGTATTACAACAATTTGCATTGCTTTGTACTGTGTTTGTGAATGTTTTCTATCGGTATGGGTTGGAATATACATTTGTCTTTTCTATTTCTTCTTTCAGTAATAGTCATAACATTAATCATAAATTAATCGAAAAACGGTTGCACCCGATTGTGGTAAATTTAATTCTGAATCGATTATGTGATTTATCTATTATGAGGATGGCAAACAAACAAAAAATGGAAATTTAAAATGTCTAAAATTTCTTATGGCACAACTGTCAAAATTGTTAACACTCAGTTTTCACGACTTGTAATGTCGCTTCCATGAAATTAATTAAAAAACAATTCCTAGTGAATGGGTGAAATTCCACGTGACATTATTTCGTAGATTAATACATCATAGATGTCGCAACCTTGGGATTTATTCGATATAGGAAGTTTATCAGAAAATAATTTTGCTCATCTATCATAGATGTCGTTACATGTACGAATTCAACAAAGTCTTGCGGCCATTATTCTTCGTCAGTTGCAACTTGGTCACGTCGGCGGGAGCACAGGCGGCGCCGCATAGTGCATGCACTTATCGATACGCATTGCAGTTGCAGCAGTGAGTGGCGTTGACCGACATTCTCGGTTTCACCTCGGCGGTGGTGTCGTACTGACGCGTTTCTTCCCTCCGTATATGTCCTGTCTTCGGAGGAGCACGACAACAACGCAGCAACGACGTTGCTAACACGGCCAGGCATCGATTTCCTACTCCGGTGCTGGTGACCGCGGTGTCTCGGGGTGCCCTTTACGGATGCGGTGCAGCAGTGTTGTGTGAAAAAAGTTCATCATCTGTTTATCAATAACCAACGATCACATGGTTGGATTACGGTGGATTCCAGCAGCCTGATAGCCTATTCTGGTAAGTGATTTGTTTATTTTAATTGCGGTTCGCCGATGTAAACAAACGCAACCGAAGGTAAAATACGGCAAAAAATGAGAGAGGATCTGGCTGTATTTGTTTAAACATATCTCTGTCAGACGGATTGAACGGCAATGCAACGGTTTTTCGGGACAAGCGGACGGATTTGCGAGGAATGCGCGATTTTTATGCGTGCGCATTGTTTGTTATTCTAGGCTGGGCGAGTGGCATTAATTGGCTATCAAACGTTTGCTATTTGCATTTTGCATATGTGGGCTGTGGGTGTGGGTGGGCATGCTTTTGGGGTGAGCGACACATTTCGCTTTTATGTAGATTCGACGTTTTGTGTTATTAAAAATGCGCGCCAATGAGCCCTGCATTCGCATTGGTATCAATAGGATTGCTATCAATATTATGACAGCATCATTTGAATCGTGTTTGGCGTTGCCGAACTTTGCGTTTAATCTAAACTATTTCGAATTTTTAAGGGTCGGAAAAGTTCTAAATTGTATATAATTAACAATTACATCCAATCAACAATTTTAGCTAATTAAACGTCATTAGATCTCTTTACAAAAACATTCAGTAAATGATTATAGGTTATCGACTCTTGTTTTCTACAATTTTATAAGGAATTTATAGAATTGCAAATCTTAAAGAAATGTCTGAATTTCGGTTTGGTGTATATCCTCCGAGGTGAGTGACTGATTCAGTTTCATGGGCCGGCAAACTGTTTGACATTCAGAGAATTTTAATATTAAGGTAATTTGTCTTCCAAGGAGAACATGTGTGACTCGTTCAGTTTCAGAGATCGACAAAATATTTATTTATTCAGTAAAGAATACTAGCAAATAAAAACGCCATCAAAAATTTGATAAAAGGCTATAGGTTGTCGACTCATGTTTTATAATTTATGTTTTAAAGAATTCACAGAAGAGTTAGACTTTATGGTTAAAAGTTAATTTTATCAAAATAAGTTCGAATGTTAGAATCATTTATTTATAAATTTGATTGCACAATATAATATAATATTAATAGTTTAAGTATGAGATTGATGTAATCTTAGAATAATTTGATTTTTCACATTGTTATCAGGCATTCATTGCGTTGCATGATATGAGCTGGCGCGTAATCAGCAACATAATTTCCGCTATATCTCGAGATCAATACACAATTTCAGTATTAATTATGAACGGCAGGAAGATAATGAGCTTCACATGTAAGTCCATTATTATCGTTATTATTCGTATAATCAACGCGTTTTCAACGAGTACGCCAACGAGGTAAGGTGGGTATACGCTATATGCAGGTCTACATATCGGCTACGTAACGTACGTATAATTTTGCCATGTTGTTAAAAACACGCGCGCAGTGGTAATAATGATATCGATAATAACAACAACAGTAACGCAACTACAGCAACTGCATTGCAGAAAATTGCAGGATGCGGCCTGCAACCGAGGAAGATATTATCGGTTAGTGCAGTGTTTCCCTACGTGGGGCACAGGACAAATCTGATATTGAAAGGGCTGGGGATGTCCGAAAAGTGTTACTAAAAACCCATGATCGGTCTAAATGGGAGGCCTTTCAGCCTGGTAGGGGGATTCCCTAATTAGAAATTTTACCTTCGGCATAGATCGCGTGAGTATATTGATACAACTTGGGACGGGTGGGCGGCCGGTGAGGCAGAAGTATTTTAGAAAGGCTAAGGTGGGGCACGGCATAAAAAATGTTTGGAATCACTATGCTAGTGCAACAACTACTAGTCTAGTAACAACAACTACGGTGTTGCTGTTGGTGTAATAGTATTGATGAGATGGTTGGTGCAGGTTAAAAGTTGAATCGTTGTTAATAAGTGTATACCGATCGTTGCGTAGCAAATTCAATTTCAGATAACACGATGTTCTAGGCAAATAAAATCGCTGATCTATTTGCAATTTGCTGGAAAAGTGTACATGTTTATTTTCGGACGCATTTGGACCGTCGCCGTCGTGTTTACCAGGGTGTGTGAGTTTATGATAAAAATATGTTTGAACGATGTATATTTACGATCATTGGTCGTGTTCGGTGTGTCCGCATTGAAAACTGCAATGTAGTTTTCGCAAGTTGGCGCTGCAAAAGCGCGTTGGACTTGCCTTGCTGCCTATGCTTGGCTGGCAGTCGGTCATTTGCGCGCGGCGGTCTAATCAAAAGTTGTAGTGGCGAGATGAATGTCCGATATGAGGCATAATCTGCTTTTACGATTTTCTGCAGCGTCGCGTCTACATTGGATTCGTTCAATTGATGCGCTCTGCGCGCATCGTGCACAAGCCTCGTATATGATTATTAAGTTTGATATTAAAATGTGTGTGTGTGTGAGAGAGAGAGAGAGAGAGCTCCACGGCGGTGGTCAATGGAGATGGAACGTTGCATTGCGGCAAACGATATATATTCCCCTGTTTTCCAGCAAGTTTTGACCGGACCACAGGCTAGGTCCGGTCAAAAGTTTTGCGATTTTACGCGATATTGCTGATGGTTTCATCGATGTTCATCTAGTTTTAATCGTCCAACGTGTTCCTTTCATAAATGCATTTCCTGTATTTGTTAGTTCCGTTTAGATTATTACATTTACAGCCTAGTTTCGAGCTTGAATAATAGAATAATTAGATAATTAGTTTAGTTCTTGATTTTAATTGTACCTACTTGGTTTCTACTATTTCATACATTTCTTATATGTTATATTTGTCAGTTAAAATTTTGAATTTTGAATTATCGACCCTAATTTTGGTTTTGAATAATAGATGGCGCTATATGAATCAATCATGATTTTTACTAACCCTGATCAATTTTTGATGATATTTCAATTGAAATATTATTTATTTAGTGATTTAGATTGGAGTGTTGCAATGATTCAACTTGTACATATTTAAAATATACTGCACTGAATTTGGGATTTTATAAAATTTTAAAAAATTCGTGTTAAGAGCAATGAACTACGAAAATTAGGCAAGTTCTACCTCTTACGCTCTTAATTCTTTAGTTTTTTATTAATCCGTTGTTTAATATAAAATAATCATACTTTTTAACTACAACTACATGGGTCATACTTTTGAGAATAAAATCTTGAGATATTTACATGATTGAGACATATGACTAGCAGATGTCTTTGGGTCTCTGTTCTCTGGGTTTTCGATCATATGGATTAGTGGGCTGTAATGTTTGGTAGCGATTAGTTATTGGCAAGGCCGCTGCATGCCGATTTAATCAACGCAAATAACACGCAATGTGTGTGCGTTCACACGCAGGAGTCAGAGTCGAGGATGTTCCTAGGAGGATATTTATACCTCGTCTACCTGGATGGCTATCAGGACAAGCGGCGGCGTCGGCGTCTCGTTGCGTCGTTGGCAAACGGATGTGTGTATGTGCTTTCTGTCAGCGTTAATATGCGCGTTTGATGTTTGTAATCGATGATTCGCAATTATCGGCCCTGGCATTCTCGCCGTCAGAGAGTCCATAACCCCAATTATGTAGTCCATCGGCTGTGCAAAATCGCGAGCGAGGGCACCATCAACACGCTAGTTAGTAATTTCGCTCGGTGCACATCAGAGGCGCATCTCGGTGGTTTGTGAGTCTGGGGTGTGTTGAATAGTTTCAAAGAGTGATGTTTTCGTTTGAATTATTGATGGGAAATTGGTTAAGGCTAAAGGTTTATTATGTTTGTTATGAAAATGGTAAATTAAGCATGTTGATGCGTAGATTGAGATTAGAAAAGATTGATATATTTCTGGTCGGTATAGGATTGTGTTTAGTTAAAGAAAATGTACGAAAATTGAAGTATTGAAATTTCCTGGTATTTATAGTCAATGCCTGGGAATATGCCCAAAACCATGATTCCTATTGATGCTTGACCACTTCGATTGCATGACGCTTGTTCGTTGCGTCATCTTCTTCGAATATAATTTGTATTTGTTGTACGTTTTATTGTACCAAACTTCATACAACTTGAAGAGATCAACTGCAGAACTTCAGTTCAGTTTTTTTGCAGTTCACAGGGAAAAGCTATTATTCTAGATTGTCGAGATTATTAATTCAACCAGTTGCATTGCAATCATGCAAGAGTCGATTATATCGCGCCAGGCCCAGCCCAGGGAGTACATTATGTCGAATTGCATCAAAGCGTAATTTGCTAATTTCCAAATGAGGCAATTGTGCAGCGATTATGGCGGGGATTGTATGTGCTTTACACGTCAAGGGGGGGGGGGGCGTTTCGTTAACGTACACCGGCGCTACCGCCGCCACCACCTCCGCTTTCTACCTGTACTTTTCGACAGGTAACGTTGGCGGTGGCAATGGCGAAGCACCGACGCGATACAAATCGCCGCCGAACAGTAAATTACCAATTCACGAACGCCAAGGGGACTCGGGAAATATAGGGAGGGTAAGGTGTTTGATTGTATGTAAGATCGACACGAAATGACGTGTTCTTGTTTCTTATATTTGGGGCGTTATTATAATGTTTCGTTAATAACTCAATTTCCTTATTTTGCTTGGAAGAATTAGGCTTGGATAGAATTTTCAAAACATTTAAAAATGTAGAAATAAATATGTATCCCGGCTGAAGGACCAGTGAAGGTCGATGGCCAAGTCTCCGGACCGAATGCAAATAATAATAATGTAGAAATAAATATAAAAAAAGAAAGCAAACCACGCCGATGCAACATGAAGTAAGTAATGATTAGTATAAAATACGAACAAATAATTTAAGTATTAAGTATATTTCAAAGAAAGTTAGTAAGAAAATATTGCCCTAGAGTTTATTATAATGTGTTAAATTCATGCTGGTAAAAATATCAATAATTTCAGAATTATAACTCTTAAGAGTTCAAATTGAAGGGGAGTATTTGTACCTTATTTGTACATACGAATACGAGCGTATGCTCTCCAGTTCACACTCGGTTTGTTTACGCATATTTTATTGTATTATTTCGGTTTTCATTCGGTTTCGGAGGAATGCGTACGTTTCGACGTCGAGGAAAGACGTATTTCCAACGTATATGCTTGGCATATTTTCGGGTGTGTTTGCGGATGAAAAATGAGGTAGCATCTGGCAGGCGTGCGCGGGGTGGTTGAGCACACACGGCACGTGATTAAACACGTGTCGCGTATTGAATAACTTCGCAAAGGGTGCCCGTACGCTGTTGGCTGCCATGGCTGTTTCAATTGGTGCACATTACCACCATAATGACAGAATTCAAACAAAAGCGATACGGTTGCTACTGCTCGTATAAATGTATGTATGTATACATTGGGAGGTGGTCGCCGCTGTGAAAAGCTGCAGAGGTACAGAGAAGAAACACTAGAAGTTGGGCCTCTGGTTGGTATCAATGTCATTGCCTTTTCACATGAAGTCATTTAGATTGACGCGAGTTAATTTTACCACCAATGCTCATTCAAAAGTGACATAATGACATCGTATGTGTGGCTGCTTTTGTACTGACTATCCCAGAGGAAGATGAGGGTAGGATAAGAAAGGTATTTCGCCTTGCGTCATGTTAAATTCGCCTTGTGATATTTTCAATTTGCCTTGTTGCATCTTAGGCGTCGTGCATACCGGCAACTTTGAATTCGGGCTTCTACGCCTATCCTTGCTTGACGAATATGAAGAAAAGGAGATGAAGATTCGAAGAAACAACCTATCTCCGTTTATTACATGAGTTAGACAGAGGAAACCATGAAGCGAGGCGTCGCGAAGCAGCTGGTATGAACGACGCCTTAAATGCGTGTAGAAACTTCTAAAATTCGCCTTATGGCATCATTTCACCTTGCGGCATCTTCAAATAAACAATATTTATCTTATGATACCGCAAGGTAACTTTCACAAATTTATTAGATGATTCATTGATTTCTCCGCAAAAGGTGTAGAGAAATACATTTTTAAATAAAATTATAAATTATTAAAATAAAAAGTACCTACACAACACACACATAAAATGAAAACACAAATAAATAGAACATAACAAAGTCGGAAAGACCCACGGAGATCTTATATAAATTAATAATAATAAATATATAATTAATGTTAGATATACAGAATTTTCAAATTTTCTGAAAGTTCGCTTTCAATTTATTTAAATCCATGCAATTCGTGTAATTGCACCTATTATAACGCACTTGAATCTAGATTATTTAACAACAACGTCGCGATATTGATGATTATCGCAACGCATGTATGCATTGCATTATCTAACTCGCAACAAACGCAAAACGGGACAAATAATTTGCACAAAGCGCATGTAAACACTGCGCTAAATTACCTCACAAGTCATTAACTGTTCACAATCAGCAATAACAACGCTGAGTAAAGCGTATAAATGCTTATATGATGTATGCGTGTTTACTCGAAATATTTGTCTAGGCTTCGTTTTTTTTTTGGGTACACCTACGAAAAACTTGAATTGTGTCGATGTTACGTTACCTATGCGTTGATGTTTAAAACATCTGTTCTTTCGATGACGGTTTGATTGGATGGTTCACGGTGAGGTAGCAAACCACATATAAAAGTGTTCGAGAGGAGGATAGTAATGGTGGTGACTATTATTCAGGTAGGCTGATTGTGAATTCATAGTGGTAGCTTTAGTTTGTATTGTAGAGGTGTGGCATAGGTTGTTTCTTTCTGAGCTATGTTTGTTTTGGATGACGAGGTACCTGACGACAAACTTGAAGATGAGAGGAAGGACAGAGTTGTTCGTGGTGGGCGTTTGTATTCTTTCGTGTTGTATTGTCCATTGTTAGTTTTTTTTTTAATTTTGGAGTTTTATGAAAGATTGTTGTCATTTTCATGTGGTTTTGTATTTCGTTTTGTTAATGTTGAAAATGCAATGCTGAAATATATAATGTTGAAAATGCATTTTATTATATTTCGTTTTATACGTTAGTCCTTGATTATTTAGTAAAACTTATTGCCAGAAATAATTTAAACAATTATATGCAGGTTCAATAAGTTTCTAATAGATAGCGCTGCACGTTCGAAATCAAACAAAAATACGAACATGTTTGTTTGAACTCGGAAAATTGCTAAAACAACATGCCACAAAATCGTTGTCGTGTCGGGGGAGGAAAAATATAGGTGACATGAATCTCGGTTGTTTATTTTCACAATATTTGACGACCTAAAATGTCGACGCTTGTTGAGGATCTGATTTGTATTTTTGTGTTCTCAATTTAATATTTCAAACGATTTAACTTTAATAAACTCTTGTAAATTTTAGAAATTGATTTATCTATGAAATAATGACTTTAATTCATTTATAAAATTAATTTCGGATTTGTTAATTCTTTGTATGTTATTTTATGATACTCGT
Source organism: Mimaenictus wilsoni (assembly GCA_027575185.1). NCBI lineage: Eukaryota > Metazoa > Arthropoda > Insecta > Coleoptera > Staphylinidae > Mimaenictus > Mimaenictus wilsoni. The sequence continues at coordinate 12,613 of JAODAC010003327.1, forward strand.
AATACTAGAAATATTCACGTTTTCCGTCACACATTGTGTTCGTTTTGTTTGTCAACGCAAAGACGCGATTGTCGAATACTACTTTGGCTGGAAGCCGCCGTGCACCCGCTTTTTGGAGGGGTGCATTCCAGGCGAACGCATCACAATGGAAACTTCCAGCGAAGTACGCAAGAATCCCCAAAATACGCGAGTACACACGGCCACATCTATGCAGTAATACGACTACTCATAGCTGCGAATCGCGTTTGGCGTGTCGCGTTGCCACACGATGTGGGAAAAGCTTTCGGCATCATCATTCTCTAGGTAGGGCGGATAGGTGAGGTTAGGCTCCTACAGCCGGAAAAAACGACATCAACGAAACAAATGCCATGCTGGGCTTTTCTCTCGTTGGCGTCGTTTGCGCTGGGTATGTGGGTAGGTGAGGGTGAGCTGATGGGAATCAAGGAGCGCGTACTATTTCGCACAATGATAGCGCATGGTGGTGTCATATCGTGTGTGCTACATCCGGAAGATGAGGTTTATAGGCATGGGGGGTGTTTTTTACAAACAATTGTAGTGATATATGTGATGGATTGGAGTTAATTTTCGTATAATTTCACGTTGTACAAAAATTAAGCATAGGCTTTTTTCGTTATTATTTTTTTAAATGTTGTTTTGTTGTGTTTCTGTTGATCTTTATTAATAATTTTCGAAATTTTCAAATATTTGTCTGATGAAAGTTCCGAAAATCAGGCAAAGATGGCGCTGTTATGAACGTCTCAAATCATTGGCGGCAGTAATAAAAGGTATTTAAATAATGTAACACGTCTAGCTAATATGATAGAGTCGTCTTTTTAAATATTTATGAGAAATGTGGTATCTTCGAACTTTGAGGTGCAGGTGTATCATCTAAAATCATAGGCTGTATTTGAGCTCGGTATAGAAGGAATTTTTTATTTATTTTCTAGATCGGACTATTTTTTGGGGTTTGTTAATTTTTATTGCATTGGTGAATTATGTGCGAGATTTACGAAATTTCAAATATTTATCGAAATGTTATCAGTTCGAAGAATGAAGCCCAGATGGCGCTGCTATGAACATCATAAATCATTGGCGATGGTAGAAAAGGGTATATAAGTATTTTAAACACGTCTAGCTAGATTAGTGGGTTATCTTTAAGAATTTTTAAGAAATGTAGAAAGTTCAAATATTGAAGTACAGATGGCACGGTTGCGATTGTCTCTCATTGTGCGATTGTGTTGCGGTAGTGTAGAATGTATATGAAATTGGAAATTAATTGTTTAATCCTACATTTGTGGAATAATTAACGTTTATAGAATCACATAGTTACACCACTCTCATAAATTATGATTAGTTGCTCGGTAAACATTTTTTAATAGGTAATAAAGTTTACAAAATTAATTGACCTATTTGAAAATATTGATATCAGGTATTTGGGGATTTTATTGACTGTGGTTTTTGATCTGTACGAGTGACGTGTGTGCATATATGTGTATGTGTGCGTGTGTGTGCTTCGGTTCCGATGGCCGTAGTGCGCCAGCGGCGGGCAGTGGTGCCGGGCGGCGGTGGTGCTATTGATTTTTCTCTGCGCACACATAAGGGGACACTGGCGGCTGGCGCGTGCTGCTCGGCGGCGCCGGCGACTTGCGCGCGCTTCGGGGGCCTCCCGAAACTTGGCTCGCACGTCCGCATTATCATCGGCCGGCCAAAGTGTCCCAATTCGGAGCTTCGTGTGTTTTTTTGTACTCGCCAGATAATTGCAGGAAATTGTGATAAGATGATAAACTTGTTATGTGCTCAAATTTGTACGTTTAGGTAATTAAAATTTACTTAAGTTGAAATCAATAAGCCCTTATTAGACGTTCTGAATTTTCCTAGGAATTTTATTAGTAAACAAATAAATTTTCATAATATTAATTTTTTATATGAACGGGATATGGTGAAAAGTCCTGACGATCCGGTTCGTAGGTCCATGAAATGTTGTATGGATCCAGTTCGAAGAACCATGAAAACTCTAATACGTTACGAGTTTTTAAAAGTTTGAAGACAAGAAGACGGAAATATGTTTCTACGAATATACTCATTATCACCGTATCATATTTTTAAGCGCAATTTATAATGAAATAATGAACCATTGGCAGTGAGTCATAAATCTCACAGAAATGATGTCGAAGGATCCGATGGCAAAAATATTGAAACTGGCGGTGAAAAGTTTTGATGATCCGGTTCGAAGGACCACGAAAATACATGCGAGGATAGCAGATAGGAGCCTTGCTTCTATGTAATGGCACTAATGGATATTAATATGAAATATATTTTACGAATTTAGTCATATTATCGCTTTATATTTTGTCAGTAAATCGTAAGTAATTGATTGTGAGTCACCAAGTGGAATGACGACGAAGGTTTCGAAAGTAGGAATCAGAATCCAAGAAGTGGACACATGTACAGACCGACGCTATAAAGCAGCGCAATTCTGAAAATATCGAATTCCGGAACAATTCCACGGTATCGTCGTCATACGAGTGCATACACTTTGTGAATGTAGGTAACATACATACATTCATACAGACATATCTTTATGTACACCTGAATGACGGAATTAAGTGTGCTTGCTGTGCTATTATAAACACATTTCACAGAATTGGATCCACCCGCTGCTTGGCGGTGTGCACTTGTGTGTATGTGTATGCTAGGAATGTAATAAACTTCGATAAAGCAACGAGGCAATGAGCGTGTGATGACTAAATTTAAATTAATATTTCATAGCCCAAGTTGTTCTTCGTTTACGCTGTGAATAAAGCTATTTAGTTGTTATTAAGAATTGCTTCATTCATCTTGATTCTATCATTAGATTGTAAAAGATAAAAACACAGAGTCTTGTAGTAATTTAAGGGAAAATATGCACATGTAACCCTTAATCTAACGCAATCTATGTGCATTCAGATTGATGGTGAACAATGTACACTAGTATGATGGTATAAAGTATCGGGGCATTTTCTCGATTATATTATTACATTAAGTGTGGCGTTTCTTACGCAAGAGTGAAAAGAGTCTAGGGGGTGGATGTGCAAACGGGGTTTTCCGAGTGTGTTGGAGGTGGTCGGTGCGGCGGCCGGGTGAGTCCCCCCCCTGGTGGTAGTTGTAAACGCATGGGCTTTTAACTAAGTGCACGCGGCGCACGCGGGGCAATATCATCAATTTATTTAATGTCGTTATTGCATTAAGTACGCCGCTGCCGTTTGGAGAAAACGTCGCGCGACGCGCAAATGCGACGGTTTTTCGAGAATTATGTACGAGCCAATGCCGCTGGTTGGAAGTGGCATTGTTAGAAGTGGAATATTCTGGAGTCGAGAACGATGATGATGACTCATTCGTTGTACATTGAAATTCGAAGGGTATAAAATATGTAGTTTTGGGGTTTATAGAAGTTAATCATGTTACTGATTTTTAAGGGGGCTTTTGGTTTGGGGTATGATTGGATTATTGTTACTTTGTTTGAGTAGTTGGGATTATGATGTTATGATGTTAATATTAGATAGATTTGACTTAGTATGCTAAACTTGGTAAAAACGCCAAAACATAAGACGGTTCGAAGGACCTTACAGTTACTAAGGACCGGTCTTTGTCCGGTTAGAAGGACCGTGAAAAAACATAGTGATCCGGTTCGAAGGATCACGTAAAGCCCCGATCCTGTTCGAAGTACCATGTAAAGTCTGAATCCGGTTGGAAGAACAATGCACAAGTCTTGATCAATTTTGTAATTTTAGAATTTGTTTATGAATTATTAAAATTTTCATTACATTGTTAACATTAAAATAATTCTCAGCAAATACACTTTTTCCATATTTTCATACTACATCAATTATTTATAAAACTGCTTTGTAATATTAGACTGCGATAGTACTGAGGAATATATGGAAAATATTTTGTCAGTTTAATTAATTTACTTCATGCGTTGAAATTTTAAAACCCGGCAACAATAGACAGATACGAAAATTGGCAAATTTATTCAAACAATAGTAAAATTAATGCAAGCATAAAACCAAATGAATATCAGATGTATATTATGAAATCCTACGAAATTAAAATGAATGTTTCAATGGCACTTCCAATTTATGACCTAAATTAATTTCAATATAACTGCTATGAATTTTATTATTTAACCAGTGTTGTGATGTGCATTAATTCATTCGATCCTATTTTTCATACTTTATCTCTTGGAATGTTGCAGACTAAGGTTATCTGTGTAGTACTTTGCACAAAGGAAATCACTATTGTTACATGCACTTGAGTTCATCTAATTTAACCGATTCGTGAAGTTAATTTTTGAATTCAGGTTAAAATTGTTATTTCTGGAGAGAATGTGTGAAAACGCACTTTCAGAATAAGTATGTTTCTATCGCCCTCCTGAAATTGGGGGGTGGTAAAACGGTATAAACGTTAGCAGTTTATAAGATAGTTATACCATTGTAGTTGGGTCCTTTTCAAAGGGAGGCGACGGAAAACGTTGCGAAAATGTGGCAACCATGAAAACACCTGTTTGCTCGCGGCTTCAGGTATGAGCGCAGGCAGTGTACTCAATATCCAACTACCAATTATCCTTCAATTTATTTCCCTTTTTCTCTCTTTTTTAGATTTCGCTGTTTCTGTACAGCCCTAGGCTGTTTGGGTGCAGATTTTCGATTTTTGGTTTTGGTACTCTATCTGTAGTCAACGTACTCAAACTAAAACTTGTTTGTGTTCCGCTTCAACCGTTTTGTGCGCGAATTAAAACTTTGAAAATTGATTTACTTTTGATTTTTTTTTTCATGTGGAAACATAGCAACGAAGAGAAAAAATGCGCGCGTGTGTGCGCGAATGCTGCTACAGGGAGCGTAAAGTGCGAAAACTTTACTCGGCAAAAACTTTGCCGGTTTCTCGGCGTTTTCTAGCTTCCTTCTTAGGCGTGTTGATCACGTTTTTGACACGTGATGGACGCCAGATGGCATCGCTATTCACTTGCAAACGCGAAAAGTTGATTTTTCGATGAAATTGATTTCATTTCTCTTTATATATTGAAAATTCTCTCGGAAATGTCTTCAAGACAATTCTACGGAACATTTTTCGAGAAATTTTCACCTTTGAATTTTAACTTTTTGAGAAATTTCAGCATATTAAAAGTTGGTCTAAAGAGGTAAACGGAAATAGTTCTTGTAACGTACTGTAGAGTACATGTCGTTTATGGTGTTTTACACCCGGATGCGTCCAGCTCAGCCGAGTGTCATAGTTGGATGCATCGCCTCGCGCGTCTCTTTCTTCGTCTCGTCTACGCGATGGGGCACGTTTTTGGCGTCACGCTCACGTCCTGTTTGTTTTCTGGGTGTATGCCCGGTCTGTATGTGAATGCGATGTATGGGCATGTGGGAGTCGTATGTGGGAGTATGTTTACCCGCTTGTTTGTTAGTTACATGTGTCTCTCTGGGTGGATTCGGTCGCGAAATTTCGGGTGGAATGACGTCGAAATCTAGACATGCCTCTCTCTCATACACTCTCTCACAGTGTATATATACTCTACACAGAGAAGGGTTGGAAAAAGGAAAACTCGGTGTGGATGGAGGGAAATAGTGTGTGACGTTGTGTGTTTAGTAGGAAACACCGTTCACGAATGAAGGGGTTTTCGGAGGGAGGGGGGCGAATGTGATTTCGAGGCTAGGGTTGTTTATTCTATTTGCTCCTCTACGAGCAGGGAAATTCATCTTGAATAAAACCTTTACGCTAGAAGAAATTCACTTACAGATACGATAGTCTATGGTTTTAGGTTCTGGAATATTGGTTTTTGAAGGATTTTGAATATTTTTTTATATAAATTTTAAAGACTTTAATTTAAGATTTTAGATTAAAGATTTAAGATTTGGATTCAAATTTACTCAGTTTGTTGTTTGAATGTAATTTTTAACCCCTGTTGCCCAAGAGGAAGATATGTATGCAAACCACTGAAAAAAAAACGGGAGGGTTTTTAGCGACTTGTAAGACACGAATGAATGGGGTGGAAATCGAGTAAAAAGTAAGACTTTACAGCTATCTACTTGCTGCCATTTTGAGGTTACCGACTGTCAATAAAGGTGTCGAGGGTGGTTTGGCGTAGGGAGGATTGGGGGAAATGTATTAGGAAATCGACAGGTATCCGGTTTTTTACGGTGCAGTCGATAACTGCAAAAAAGGAAGACTTCGAGTTCCTCTTTGCGGGGAAGCCATTGCGAAGATGATATTCAAAGGGGTTGGGGACGTTGCGTTGTGGCGTGTGCCGCTTAAAGGTAAAGGGCAAGGTCGATTTCTCGATCCCCTGGATCAAATTGTAAGTCGACGACAGCGTTTAAGGGACGACCTGTGCCTGCCAGAGATGAGGAGGACGCCAGTAACGAAGGAAAGGTAGGAAAAAAAACCGATGCGCTTTGCCGACCGGAAAAGGGTGGCGAGACTCGTGGAGTTCAAAGTACGTGCGATCGTGCGTTAAAATAATCTAATCATTTGGTGGTTTCGTCGAGGGTTGCAAGTTGCAACCATCAGGTTGGCTTGTATTGCTTCTGTCAATATCAATATTCGTCTGACTTTGAGACACGACGCCACACGAAAAGCGTGCCGTCTTCCCATCACGTATATTATCAAATATTTGCTCATGCGGTTCTCGGGATTTTTTGCTGGGTTCTATATTGTGCTCGTTTGAAACTTCAGGATCTGGGATTTCAATTCAACTAGAAATTTAAACTTGAATGACCTCCCATCGCTTATATGGTTAACCAATTGAGTTACGGATAAGGATCGGTGGCCTGGCCCACCTGCCGATAGATAGGCTATGATGGAAGTGATGCAGGTTCGCAGCCGTGATTCGCGATTAAGTAGTGGCCACGAGTATGTTGGACGGGTGGGTGCTCGAGGTACCGTGAAAGGGATATAACACGAGCGTGTACGCTCACGTGCCTAATTAAATTCATATTTCCATTGGGCCTTTGGAACAGGCTTTTGTTCATGCATCAAAGGAGCAAGAGTGTGTGTTGGCTAAGAGATGAGGGCGAATGTGTGGAACGCGAAGGCCTGGTCCTGGTCAATCGCCATCGATTGATGACCAGTGGACAAGCGGTGACACTGCTCACACCCCCATTGTAATTCCGTTAAATACCTACTCCCCAAGCTCGGAGAAAGAGTGGGTTCGACGACCTCATAATACCTCGGGATTTATTCCAGTATGTTCCGGAGTTTCAATGTTTGGACATACTCTTGTGAATAGAGGTTATTTTGAGGTTAGGCGACTGACATTGACCTTGGAGTATTAACTTGTCATGTAATTTATAATTGTGTCTCTCTGATTCCTTCAAATACTTTTCCAAGTGTAAAGTGTCCCTTCAAATGCCAGTACACGTGGAAAGAAACCCTTCAAATGACATTCCATGTGCATTTCTTAATTCCTGAAGCCTGTGGCAGTGCAGAGGAAAATGAATAAGACATGGTCAGACAGCGAAATGAAACATGGACAGAAAACAAAAATGCAATTGAATCCGCCTCCAGTGGACATAGATGTAGAGAAGCTGGTAGTGGTGGTTCTGGCGCAGCGTCTGCAAATCTCCGAGTTCCCGCGCTTTAGCCATCTCCCCAGATTCCGTCCAAGATTAATGATGTCTCATTTCCTGGATGGTAACTTTTCTGCTTGGGTCCACGTTTTGACTGCTCGCCTCCGCGGACAACCGCCCATCTTTGCGTGCGTCACGTTTTTGCGCTTGGTTTCCAATCTTAGTGGAAAAATCCGGGATCGTTTGGATTGCAGTCGCTGCTGCGTCGACCTTCTTAGATATTTATGACTTTGCACTGTTTTCGGGCGGCACGGCGTCCCTTTCAAATACAACTTTTTATCGGGCATTCCCTTTGTGTGGCGGTCGTGCAACAAGGGTGCGAAAAGTTTCGGTACTTTGTAGCGCTACAATTTGTTAATTTTACAAAGTTTTTGGGTGACTAGACGTCTGGCTGTGGCTGGTGACTGGTAGTGTGAATCTTGTAAGCCGGGGGGATTTTTCGACCGATTTGGAATCATAGGCCCAGTAAAAAGCACTCTAGTGATCAGTATTTAAGCTGCAGAGAGATAGCAGTAGACCTATGGGGCACCCCATAGGTCTACTGAGAAAAACAAGTCTGCAAACTTTCCATTTGTCAGATGTCTCTTGCTAGACTCGCATTCCCTGTTCCCCATGGGATGAGGACATTCAATTTTGATATATAGATCACAACAAACATATGTGACTGTGTCTATAGTCACATGTGACCACCTAATTCCTTGGAATACAGGTATTCGGGAAATAGATACACGAACTAATTTACAAAGTCTTAATCTTTTCGAGTTTATTAACAAACATTCTTTATGATGACTATGGAGTATTAAACATAGCCGCATTGCAGTAGAGTGGCTCTTCAAATACATTCCGTGTGCATTTCTTAATTCCTGAAGACTCAGAGGGAACAGTGAATAAAACATGGTCAGACTGTGAAATGAGCTATGGCCAGAAAATAAAAATTCAGTTGAATCCGCATGTAGTGGACAAAGATGCACGAGTTAGAAATTTCGCATAATGAGGAGATCAGTTATACGAATTAATTTATAAAGTGTTTATCTGTTTGTGAATTTAATAACAATCAACGTTTATGAGCCGTGAGTATCACTCTTATCGTTTATTGGAGTTCCATTTGTTTGAAGAGGTTTGACAGGGGGCTATTTCGGGTCGTAGGTCAGCGGGAAGGTTGATAGCCGTGGGGATATTTGGACGGAATAATTTGCGGCGAATTAATTAAATCTTGAGCGCGTTTATTGACATGTTTGCGGTGTGAAATGAATCGGATAAAGCACTCGCATGCACTCTTCAGACCTTTTTCCTCCTCCTTTTCCTTCTCCTTTTCCTCCCGCATGATTCGAACCATCGGTACGACAAGTAGCCATAGACATTCATCGGTGTACTTTAGCCTACCAAAAACATACAGCTTGGTTGTACTCGTAGTTCTTTATGAAAATGAAGATATCTCTACGAGAATGATTTTTGTAGTTCCTCTCTCGTACTACATAGACTTCCTGTATTTAAACGGATGTGGTTCTTGTGGGGGTCGCCTCCTGGTATATGTGCGTGCGCGTGACGTTAAGCTCGTATCAAGTGGGCCGCGTGTGGCCGTTCATGTTTCTCTGTTCAATTGAGCGCGTTTTATTATGTGTCGTTTTATGTCCTTCACAGTTAACTTATTCCCTTCATACCTCCTCAGTTGCGGTGACTGTGGCGACCCTTTGTTGCACGCGCAAGAGGCGTCCACTCTTGTCTCTCAGTTGATCTTGTTTGGTCGTTGGTCGTTTGCGAAGGGTGTTTTACGAAGGAAGAGTAACGAGGAGAAAAAGTTTATTTCAGGAGGACTACATGGACGCATCTATCTAAAATGCAATTGTGGGGTTCCTGGGGAGACTTGGGAGAGACAGAGTCAAGTATAGTGAAATCTAGCTGGTGTGTAATTACATGCCACATAAAGCCACAATGGAATCATCTTGTTTAACTAAATTTGCTACATTTTTGGCAATTCAAAATTTATTACATTAACTTTAAAATAAACAATATTTTAAAGTTAATGAAATAAAATTTTATACGTTTGAAGTAAAAGGAGAAAAATCATGTTTCCTGAAAAAAGGGAACCAGATCTTTCTCTTGTTTGCTTCTTTTTGGCTTTCTGGTTAGTTAATTATGATTTACACACATAAATCATCTACGAGATCACATATTAGTTCTTTTTATCCATTCTGAGCTGCTTTTTGGTGATGCCACTTCCATAGGGGGTGATTTTTGGGGAGGTTTCGGGATCGTGCAGTGGTGTTTGTGTGGCGCCCATTTTCTATCATTTCTATCTTTCTGCGATTCCCACCACATATCTATCAGTTGGGTGGTATTGGCGTCGACGGCCGTCTTGCTAGGGGCATATCTAGTCTCCATCTAGTCTGCATAATACGGCACCCCTTGCTTGCTATGACTGCTCCAGGGAAAGTTTCCGTTTCGATGCGATCCTCGTTTGCATTAGTCATTCATAACGCGTTTCTCGCTTTCGTGCAAAGGGGGTGTGGGGCGTCTTTTTGCGAATGTGCCCCGAGAAGACGCATATCAAGCTGATGGGAACCGAATGTCCCGCATCTCGACCATCGAGATATAATGCGAAAGAAGTCAGCGGAGAAGGAAGGAAGGAGATAGCTATGCTAGAGGTGGGGAAAAAACTAAAACTAGAGACTGGGAAAGTTTCTCCTGGGAAAATGATGGAAAAAGGTGGCGGGCGTTGAAAAGTACGAGTGAAATAATGATATGAATACGAAATCAATTCGTCTGGTATTTTACTATTTTACTGTTTTTTCAATTTTACGTTTTTTTCAGTAGATTCTGTTGGTTATTTTCAGGAAGTATACTAATATTCCTGAAAATTTTTGTTTGCTGTTGGCTGTAACAAACGTATCTTACACAAGGAAGACCATATTGCTAGAATGATGCACTACAATTGTTGAGCAAACAACCAATTGATTAAATGATAAATTTACGAAAAGGGAATGAATTTTGTTTTATTGTCAATTCAAAGCTTGAGAATCAGGATGATCAAGATAAATAAAAAATGTGTGCATCTCGGGTCACTCGGCAAAAATGATAACTTAAATTAATCTAACTATCAAAACGTGGTTATTTTAGGATACCTGTGGATGCGCTCACGCGTCTTAACGAAATTATTATCCCGCGATTTGTAAGTCCAAGGTGCTTTATTTATGCATGTGAGTGTGTGAGAGAGAGTAAAGGATGACAGACTGACGTCGTAACGCGTTACCTTAAAAAACGGTTTACCCTCCAACAAGAAGTTTTCACTCCAAAAATGAAAACCTCAAATGTGTATTGAAAACTATGATTGAAATAATAAGAGCACGAATTTCATTTGTCGGACATTTCACTTCTAACAATCGTCAGTTTTTGTATTTACGTTGCTCTTTTTTGTTATATGTGTAGACGTTGTTGGTAAGGTTGATTGGTGTAAATATTTTTCCTGTTGTTGTTGATTGAGTGCGTCAATTGCGCAGGAGTTTTCCGCGCCACATTAGCACGCTAACTGCAGTCATTTTTCTACTTTTCTCGTGTGAAACGACTTCTCATGTGTGCATGTACGCGAATGTGGATATTTCCCGATGAACTCGCGCTGAACGCAGACAAACGGAACAAACAACAAACTTGAATGCGTGCAAACAAACGCAATTCTGCTAAGTACACACATACATAATCATTCATGCACCTATACATATACATCGGATACATACATATATACATACATAAGTATGTATAGTCATACAAATATACAAGTGTATTTCGCGTGGTAGTATGCGCATGAGAGCGGACCTGAATGATAGCGCGTGGAAAAAATGAAAAATTGCAAACATCATACACGAAACAAAAGGAATCTGCGGCGGCAAGTGGATGATTACACTTGGTGTTTTTTTTTTTTCATTTCTCTCTCTCCTTCCCTCTTTCCCTCTATCACATTCTTTCATAACTCTGGTTGTTTATTAAACAAATTTCGCTTTTTAATTTCATAAATGCCGCCATTAAAACGTCAAAGGAGTTGCGGCATTTCCAACAAACTGACCCCAGAATAACGACAGACAGAGAAAGTGTCTCTATTGCGGGGTAGTTTGTTGGGCGATTTTTATGTGCGCGTAAAATATTTGTACCAAGTTGGAGATTTGTGCGGTTGGTTGACCGCACCGATCGTTGTGTAATGTGCCCGCCGCTGTACGCCGGCGGCGGCACAGTGCCGCCTCCTCCTACCAATTACTAGCACCACTCTCTTTCTCTCACTTTCTGCGATTGAGCGCTTGGCGGGTGGCGCGGTGGCACCACCCTCTGCACTCACAAATCACACGCAATTTCCAAGCAAAGCGAGAGTGCGGAAATATAAAAAATGATGTTGCTCGTTGCCAGCGACAGAATGACGAATTAAAGCAACCGCTTCGCGACTGCGACGTGCCATCGTTTTGGCCGTGCCCCTTCCGCCGACCGTCACCACCGCCCACTCACGCAAACACATTGCAAAGCGGGCGCATCATGCGAAACAATACACAAATGTCATTTATTTTACGAAAAATTGTTTGCTTATCATCGCAACTATTTATTATATTTGATGCATAAAAACGAACAAAACGCTATTTTGCTGATGGAAAGTTACAGGCACCAAAGTATTGGTGGTGTCTGTGAGTGGGTATACTCAGTTTGCAGAGCAAACTGTCCAGAAATTAATTACTTAATTGAGCAATTAATTAAAACTTGAGTGCGATGTTTACCCGCTAGTCGGGGATTTTATGTGCTAAATGGGTTGTTTGTCGCTAGAAAAATGGTTTGGTATAGTTTGATACATCTACGTTTTGATAAATTGTCTTTCTTTACGTAAAATAAATTTTATCCTAAAGAAAAAGACGAGTAAGAGTGTTTTTGACTATACAAACTAAATATATTATTGTTAAACCATTATTGTCATAACTAAATTCAAATTATCGTAATTGATTTTCAGTATATTCAGTATTTCAGACTGAAATACTTATAATACATATGTTTTGAAATGAACATGAGAAGTTGCTATATTTGATTTCTGGTAAATAGCCACTCCTGCGGAACGCGGTTTTACTAGGGATGTCAAGAAATAATCGACGATCGATTATTATCGATTATGAGTTGCTATGAGAATCCATTATTTCATTTTCAATTATATTCGATTATTTGGAACAATGCAGAATTGTTTCTTAAAAATATGTTTATTCTGAATTTGTGCGTTATTAAGGTCTGTAGGCATTAACAATCAATGCAATTCGAGAATACTGGATTTTTCCGATAAATGCTTGTTTAATTTAGAAATTCTGACATGCATCGGAAATAATCGTTTTTAATCGGAAATAATCTTTTTTTATTGGAAGAGTGCTTTGATATTCATAAACAACTTTATAGAATGTGCCACTTCGAGATTTACGTTTTATAGCACATGCTGATTCTTAAGACAATTGATTTCGGTTTCTAGATATTCGGCAATATACGATCTCCATGCAACTGATTTATTCTATCAAGTTGAAATAATCTACCAATTAAAAAGGAGAAGAGTTAAAATCGGATTGTTAGTTTCTGACCTATATGCAGCCTAAATTCGACTCAGATTCACCTGTTTATTTCCCAAGTTAAGTTTGCTCCGTAGTATGAACTTCTAAACTTAAAAAAGTGTCTGTAGATAAAATTTTAAAAATGAAGTTAAATATGGCCAGGAAGTCGATACGACAATTCCAAATAGTCACGACGTCATAATTTATGAACTAATCCAGATATTGCTTTTTTTGTTATAATTATGATTTTTGTTATATTTCTATTACTTAAAATTGAAAAAAAGCAAACGATATGTACGAGAAAAAAGTGTTTAATCCCACGTGGAGATAATGATGATGACGCTGATGGGGTGTCTCTGGTTCGTTCGCAATGCGGAAATTTAGCGCGCTTGTGTCGACGCCGACGGCGGCGATGGTTGGTTGGGTTGGAAGCGGCAAGAGCCGGAAAGGAAAGCGGTGTTATCAGCAAAAATTCTGGCGTTCGCGCCGGATCATCAATCATTTGCGCCCACGCGCTCGCGCGCGCGAGGCTCTCTCTCATCAACCCACCCACCCACCATCTATTGCGACCGCTATCTATATCTTTTTGCAAGCGTGCAATGAGTGCGAGGGGGGTGGCCCTCCCGGAATGGGCTGTCTGATAGCGCGCGCGCCCACCCAAAACATCTCTCACACCATGTCGCGATCGACAACCACGGCCATCACGTCGCATTTAAGCTACTCGCAGCCACCGCCACCGATCGGGTGGCATGGCGGAGGCAGCACGCCACGGGGGTCTTTGATCGTATTAATGCTGTTGTAGTCGTAAATTTGTTATCAAGTGTTCGTAAATAATAATAAAATGTCTCGCAGTAAATAAATAGGATAGGGATGTATAAAACTATCTACGACGCCGATGCCTGCGCTAGTATTTTTACGATTATGAGTGCGGTTTTTATGGAAACGGAAGAAGTTGAAAAGTCAGTTACGGTGGTTTCTGTTGAAGTTTTGTTGGTTAAGGTAATAAATTCAAAGCTAAGGAATTTATTTATTATCGCTTTTATTTATGGCTGATTATGAGCGTATATTAATTGTTATAGATTTTTAAGGTATAGTTAAAGATGAATTAATATATTAAGACCTTAAGTTTGACAATTGCATATTAGCGAGGGGTATCTCAATTGTCTGTCACAAGAGGAGTATCTGAATTGCTAGGCTTAGTTTTGGATAAATACTTTTGTGCATATAGTTGCTTTATTGGAATTATTTGCGTTATTTTGGATTTTTCGCCGAAAATCCGATGAGACTCGAACTCGGTGTTAGATGGCATATGGCACAATGGCAAATTTCGGGTCTTTGGGTGCTCCCCAAAATTATCGGAAAGAGTATATTTTCTGAGTAATATGAGATTAAAATTTTGATTTTACTCACTGAAAAATTGACCAGAATATTTCGGGCGGACATATAGTGTCACATGATGATGATGGTCCCCCCCCCCCACAAGGGGCTTAGATCTGAAAATCGCCATTCTGCATCGTGCCGTTAATGAAATAAACATAAGATGTGTCACAGGTATCTGTGACATTTTCTTCTGGCCAAACGGCATATAACGGCGAAAATCTTATTAATTTAAATTATGCCTGAATAAATACTATACGTTCAAAAATTTTCAGTCGAATAGAAGGCGGACAATCCATGTATGCTCCCTGATAAATATAGTTTGAATGTGTAAAGACTAAAGTGTTTATAAAACTTACATTAAATTGTTAATCATATTGCCTATAATGTTTTACAATATAGGAAACTTCGTACATTTATCAAACTATGCTATCATTTTGAAAGATAATTATAATACTCATGTTTAAAATAAATGTTTAATGACGTTTAGACTGTTAATAATGTTTATAGAAGAAAACAAGTATATGAGACGTATTCATTGTTTCCGCATTTGTCCGTTGCAGGTTCCTGGCGTTGACGTCCAACAACCCCCCCCACTCCAGCATATAGATCCATACGCTGTGTGTACTGCGCTGTGCTGCCACCACCGAGCACCGTCACTACCACCAAACCGCTGCTACCACTACCACCACCAGTACCATCGGCTTTAACGCGTGCGCGTTGGTAGAAGGGCCCCCGACGAAGAGTGTGTCAGCTGGTGCGAGAGCGTCCCGACGCTGCGCGTCGTCAGTCCACGTCGGGAGCGTCAACGCCGTGTGTTGTGCTGCTCTCTCTACCGAAGCGCGAACCCCCGAGAAAACGGCTCTGCGGCGATCAACCAAAAGCCAGAGCGAACACGTTGTGTGTGTCTGCCCCCCCTGCGTGTGCATATCGCTATTGATCTCCCTTCCTTCGGGGCATCATCATCATCTCGCTGGTCGCGACGCGACGCATTTTGGATTACCGCTCTTTTATTTTTGGGATTATCCAGTGGCTTTTGGCGTGTGTCTGTGTTTTGTTTGGTTTTTGTCGTGGCCGTCGAAGGTGGAGTGAAGTGACACACATATACGTACACAGTGAGCGAAACGTGTGAAAACATGTTCGACGTAATGAGGCATTGGCGGTGGTAACTTCCTATCGCACATGGTCGCTGATAGTGGTTATTTTCTTCTGAATTTTCGCCACCTACCACCTACATCTGAGTGAGAGATATATTTAATCTCTCAGGTTGTGTGGAGAAAAAAGTGCGCGTTTGTTTTTTGGTGGATGTTTTTTGAATTAGTGCTAGTGTGCGGCCAAGAGTGTTTCTCGTCTTTGCAAAGGACGACAGTAAGACGAAATCATGGTGCTTCATGAGAAGCGAATTTCTTTGGTGGCCCATGTTTACGCCGCCGTCGTTGTGATGGTCTTGGCGGTGGGTGTCGTCGTGAATGGTGTCGCTGGTGCTTGGCAGGAGAATGTCAGGCCCAAGATGTACGTCCAATTAGGTGAGTGACCATTTTTGATTTTTTGTATTGACAATCATCGTGTTTATAAATCTCTCTTTTAAAACAAACTTCTCTTTTATGAGATAATATTTTTATACAATTTTAGTCAATATATTAGGAAAATAGGAAAAGTTAGCCCGCCTGGGTAGCTTAACGGCGTACCACACCGCCGGAATATTTAAATACATGTTGAAAACACCTAAAAATGTCGATAAACTTAAAAGTATACGAATTATTAATAATTATTAGGAAAGGTTAAATACAATTTTACTTGTAGATATACAGTAAACCTTTGATAAGCGCAGTTAATAGATTCCTGAGGTTTGCGCAGTTAAGCCAAAACGCACTAATAAAATTTATAAACCAGTAGGAATAATTATAATGACATTTTTAAAATTATACCTATACATATTTTAATTTTCCCTAAAAATTAAAATAAATAGTAATTGTAGTAAATAAAGACAAAATTTAACGAAACCGTTTTTAATCTTTTTCTTTCATTACATACCGGCAACAGTCGACTTAAAAACAGTCAAACATTTGACTTTTAGACTTCATTTTTCGTTTGGAGTATGATAAGCAAAACAGTTTTTCAAAACCTTACGAATGTTATGAAAAACGCGATTTAGCAAATGGAAAATAGAAATTAAATTTTACCAGAATTATATAATTAAACTTAAATTATCTTGATATCAAAGGCCTAGAGTTTCTCCTAGAAAACGTAAAGAATCAAACAAAAGGAAAAATAGCTTTTTTTACGTTCGGAATTCGTGACTTCTTTATTATTGCGTACTGGCTAGGTTTTGAATTTGGTTATCTGATCGTAGATTATGTTTTTCCGCTGGTGCTTCCTTTGCACCTTGTTATAAGTTCGAGTACTTCTAAATTCAGTTCCAGGTGCTGCGACTTTCTTTTTACTCGCGTGAAGAGACTACCTTTTTCTGAGATTGCCTTTTTATGCTTTTTTGTTTACTAGTAGTTATCTATTTTTAAAACACAGACTTTTCCAAGAATGTTTCCTTTTATTATCTGATTATAACTAACATCTATTTTAGTTTAAACATACGAAAAACTAGTAGTTGGCACGTGATTTCAACCTTCACATTGAGGCAAATATAATACTATTCGTGGATGAGAACGTGAGAACCGGGAACAGGGTCAGAGCAAATGAAACGCAATGAAAATTAAACGAAATAAGGGCACGTCAGACAAACACAGAGCCTCAAACCGACTCACCCACGGCGGTTTTCAGACCATAATGAATGAAGGCTACTGTTTGACGACCGGCGCTTGCTCTCTCTCATTCTCCATCCGTATAGTTCCGTGTCTTTTCCATGTAGAGGAAGGTTATGAGGGTTGAAAGGGTACACATAGTCTAACAATGCAACATTAGATTCAACAAAGGCCCGTGTTGCTCTGCCGGGGTTGAGAAGATGGGTATATGTGGGTAGCGTGATGCATTGTAACCTCAAACTTTGTAATTCTATACTCGAGCAACCATTTGCGATTTATTAAAAATTTACGTTCGATTCGAGTTTGAAATTAACTTAAGTGCAAACAGGGCACCAAAGTTTGTTCTGAAGAAAATACCTATATTCCTATACTCTTTATAAGAGTATTGTTTTTTTTTTCTTCTTTATCGACTTGATTTACAACATTTTTTGTGACTCCTGTTGTGCTTGCCAGTGCTGCTAAACCACAAACCTCCTCCTCATGCTCATCTTTATCTTCTGCTCTTGGTTATGTCCTAGTTGTTCAGGCGAGACGCAGACGTAGACGTCGCCGCAAGTTTGTCAATAAATAACCCGAGTTGGAAATCCAACGCCTACAAACACCGCCTCTCAGCGGCTGTAATTCCAACTCATATCATAAAATATTCTCATACGCATTACTCAGCGACACACGCAGCGACATGGCGAAGGAAATGGAGCTCGAGTGGAGCTGAAGAAAATTTAAGATACGTCGCGACAAGTTGTAGAGTATAGCGATGCTTATGAAGTTCGTTTGAGAGAGATATTGTTGCACTGGGAATGGGTATGTTTTATAAGGCATTGCGTGTATAAATATAGTTTGGTTACGCCGGTTCTCGATCCAATTGGCTGCATGGAGGCGTAATCGCTTTAATTCTTCAATCTGTTAAATCATTTCGACGGTTTTAAATCGTTTCGAGCACCGTTTTTCATGTCTCCTTCAATGCAGATTGTGAGTTAAGATATTCCTGTCAGTTTTGTCAATCTTAGCTGACATAGACAGTATTATGAATCCTACGTGATTTTATTTGATTTATTCGTTAATATTCTTAGGTAATTTTAGTAATTTCTTTGAATTGATTTAGTTTTTATTAATTTTCTTTGGTTTTATTAACTTTTCTCTTACTTTTTTACAGTGTTCTTCGTTTTTCTTTAGTTCTATTTGATTTTTTAAAAGTTTTATTTGATTTTCTTAAGTTTTCTTTAATTTTCTCAAGTTGTCTTCAATTTTATTTGATTTCCTTTGATTTGTACTTGTTCCTATCCCCTTTGTAATAACTTTAATGAACTAAATTTGAATTGAAGTTTATGGTAGTGTCTACTTGTGTATTGCGCTCTTGGAAAGTTAGCATCCTATTCCTCGGTTTTGAAGGCGGCTTTGCACTTGTAAACATATCGGAAATAGTCGCTTCCGTCGCGCGGCACACCGCCATCAAACTCAATTAAAACGCACAACGACGTGCTCTTTGGTCGCACTGCGACTATATTTACTCTGCTGCAGGTCCTGCCTGCCTGCCGCGATGGATCCGTGGTGCACATTTACCACTATTCATTCATTGCTCGGGGCTTTATAAAACTCATTTTCATTGCTTGTCGCTTGAGGTCAATCTTTTAATTACACATTCAATCTCGATGGAACTTTTTCTACCTATCCTTTTGCATTTAAGAATAAGATTCTCTCAAAATATAAATTAAATAAACTTTCATTTAGGTAAAAATTTAAGTAATTTTGATTAAAAAGTATTAGTTTATTATATCTGTTTTAAAGTTGTAAACCTTTTGTTTAATTTATCATCATTTCATTAATGTTTGTCAATATTTAACAATATATAACTGAAAATCTAGGAGTAATAACAAATAATGGATCACTCTGTCATAAAGAAAATTAAATAAGCTTTATTTCAAGTTCAAACCTAAGAAATTGGGATCATAACTATGTATGTTACATCGGGTTTTATTTTGAGAAGATGTTTTCCAAAAATATTTGTCTGTAAATTGCCTTTTATAAAAATTAAGCAACTGAATTGAAAATATTTCATATAATTCAATATTTTTCTTCAAATCCTCTTATAATAAAGTCCATTTCGTCGAAGCTTTTAATTTTAATATACCAGAACATGCGTCTTTTTATGACAAGTAATATCTTGTTTTTTACCTTTACGTTTAGCTGTTTTTTTCTCTCCTGTTTGCTTGATGCGTAGAGCTTTAATTTTGATCCTTGTTTGCGTTGCTGGTGCACGAGACCGTTGGTTTGTTGCTCGGGTTGTTATTAAATTTTCCAACCAAACGAACGATTTACTGGATTATTCCGGCGATAAATCACCGCCTCTCTCGGCTCATTTCGTGTTTTTCGCATTCAGGGAGCTGGGAGCTGGTTTGGCGTTCATACGCTTAACGATGGTGCTCTAGTTCTTTGCTACTTCTTCTTACGTTGTGGCGGGGGCCGGGCGGCAGCATAGTCGGGACTTCTGGCTTGTCGCTGCGGTGCTTCCTCTCATGCATCAAGCTTCATTTTCACCAACTGTGCCACCCACCCACGCACCCAAAACCCCCCAACCCGCCCACCAAAACGTTTATTTTCTTCTTCATTTCGACGTATAACCGTAATAGAATCATTGTTGCTCGTTTAAACTTATTGTGTTAGCTTTATCTTTTGCGTCGAGTCGAGCGGCGCCGACGTTGGATATATAGAGAAATAAAGAGAGAGGCAGAGACAGACAGAGAGAAAGAGAACATGGGAGACGTAATGCAAGCCATGGAAAATTTCGTAAATATTGCCGAAATAAATTAACAAATTTACAACGGGCCGCGCAAAACCGCCGTCTAATTGCTTTCGTCGCCTTTTCCTTCCTTGCGTTTGCGTTTCGACTGGCATTTGGGAGGTCGGGGCTGCTTCTGTGTACAGTAGCGTGGTTTTTTAAATAATTTATCAGTATTTATGTGGTCGTTAAAGTGTCACAGGAAATTTAGCACTGCAGATTTTGTTTCCTTTTTACGGCGCGAGAGGGAGAGGGAAAGAGCTTAGTTTTCAGTTTTTTTTACTAGGATAATTTCTTTCACTTACCTTCTCAAGGTAAATGAACGAGAGAAAATGTTTGCGGTAATTATTACGATATAATCTCACTGTTAATATTGTCTGTTGTCTTTTGGTTGGTTGGGGATGCTGCAGAGTCTGGGGATATTTTGGGAGTGGGTAAGCCACAATGTTACCGAAACACGCTTTCAATATAAATGCAAATGTAAACACATTTAATTTTTTATAGGTAAAAGATGCGACATTTTGGTGCATTTTGTTTGGAAATACTCTATGTTGGTGATAATGACCAGTGTTTGGTGATGCTTTCTTTTTAAATGTTGCTTTTTATGTATTGTAGATATATATTTAAAGTTTTTTATGATCGTTATTTATGATTGGTGAAATCG
Organism: Mimaenictus wilsoni; assembly: GCA_027575185.1. Taxonomy (NCBI): domain Eukaryota; kingdom Metazoa; phylum Arthropoda; class Insecta; order Coleoptera; family Staphylinidae; genus Mimaenictus; species Mimaenictus wilsoni. Next base: position 33,351 of record JAODAC010003327.1, read on the forward strand.
TCATGTTTTTAAGTTTAAATCAATCGCAAACGTCTTGCAAGGGTTACAGATTATCCTTGAAAATTGGTATTTCAGGCAAATCTAAGGAGTTCAGTACGTGGGCCCTCCTTATTAGATATTTTGGGGATTAGGCTTGAATCATAAAAACTAGTTTTGAGGTTTAGAGCTATTGTCAATGAATACCAGATGCTAGAGAATTGGGCAAAATTTTTATAAAACATCAATAATTAATCGGAAACCAGTGTTTGTTTCAAATGTTTGTTCGAAAGCTGAATTTTCTCATTGAAAACTCATGTTCGAGTCTTTCATTGACATTTCGTTCACAGACATTTCTGGGAAAATATGTCACTTATTTCTTTCCAGATACAGTAAACGTCTCTGGAGTGCTTCATTCATAAATATTTATAGGGAAAGCATCTTCTCTGTATATTTATTAAAACGCATCAAATAATTGTTCATTGTGTTCACAATGACTGATAATGATTTTCAGACATTCTGTGCGAAAATTACTAATCAGTAAGCACATCTAACATCTGTTCATTCAGAAAATATTGGCGCAAATCCTGATTTCGTAGATTTTCAATAGTGAAATCCCCCAAATAGGGTCTTCTACATATTTTAATCTTTACACCAAACATTTGTTATTGCACATGTTAGACTACTATCCATTTATTTTCACAACCTGAAAAAACAAGAATTTCAAAAGTTTAGCAGTTTAGATAGGATATTATAAATTATCAACTATCAGCTTCCTTTCTATCTTTCAGCTTTTATATTCAAAGCATCCGTCTGCAATCTGTGATATTTCACTTGTGTATACATTACTTATAATTTTCTACAATCATTTAAAAATCATATAAATGAAAAGAAAATATATACCATGTTAATGCCTATATAACACTGTTTAATTTATAAAATGAATTGAAATCGGTCAGTCGACAGTTTTCACCAGTTTAACTGCAATAATTTCACTGCCTTTTCCACTTTTCATGGTGCGTTATTCGTTAAAATTTGTTCGAATTTACGTAATTAAACGAAACTGCTCCAAATAATTACCATTCGTGCGGCATCGGCGTGGCGCCTGCGATGCAAGGCACAACGCACAATTTATATGCGTTCAGTTCGTTTTTATGCGATAAATTTAATTTTAAATTATTTACCAGCACATTTGTAGTCGCAGCCACTGTTCGCAATAATAATAATGCGCATAGAGATGTGTTAATTAAATTTATGGGCGAATGTGTTCATGAAAGTTGTTTCCGTGCCCGTATTCAGTCGAATTATATTTTCAGT
>JAODAC010003338.1:2314-34605 GCA_027575185.1 Mimaenictus wilsoni
GGCACAAAGTATAGAAGATATGTTATAAATCTGGCGTAAAGACGAAGAGTTGCTCTTTCCAATGAGATCAGTCCCGGCACTTTAGGCCGAAAATACCGAGCGTTACAGTCTTCTAAAACTGAAGACATTTATTTAATCGAACTGCAGCCCTACAATGTTGTCAAATGTTCGAAATTTTCAGTAACTCTTATGGTAAAATCTAATTATTCCGTCAAACCACGAAGGATAACAAAGATTTTCACACAAATTCGAATAGATGAAGAGTAGTTGCTTCTAATGAAGTTATTTAGAATTCCTTTGGACGGTTATACAGGGGCCTACAGTTATTCAAAGTTGATGAATTTTTTAAACTTTCAAAAACACGAATTTCCTAACTATATCTGACTTTCCCATTAAGGCACAAAGTATAGAAGATATGTTATAAATCTGGCGTAAAGACGAAGAGTTGCTCTTTCCAATGAGATCAGTCCCGGTACTTTAGGTCGAAAATACAGAGCGTTACAGTCTTCTAAAATTGAAGACATTTATTTAATCGAACTGCAGCCCAACAATGTTGTCGAATGTTCGAAATTTTCAGAAACTCCTTTGGAAAAATCTTTTTATCTGATCAAACCACGAAGGGTAACAATGTTTCTCTGACGCCTTCGAATAGATGAAGAGTTTTTGCTTGTAATGAAGTTATTTAGAAATCTTGCAAACGTATATACAGGGCGCTATAGTCAGTCAATGTTATTGAATTTTTAAACCTTTCAAAAACAGGAATTTCCAAACTCTATCTGATCTAAAATCTAATTATTCGGTCAAACCATGAAGGATAACAAAGATTTTCACACAAATTCGAATAGATGAAGAGTAGATGCTTCTAATGAAGTTATTTCGAAGTCCTTTGGACGGTTATACAGGAGGCTACAGTCATTCAAAGTTGATGCATTTTTTAAACTTTCAAAAACACGAATTTCCTAACTATATCTGATTTTCCCATTAAGGCATAAAATATAGCAGATATGTTATAAATCTGGCGTAAAGACGAAGAGTTGATCTTTCCAATGAGATCAGTCCCGGCACTTTAGGCCAAAAATACAGAGCGTTACAGTCTTCTAAATTTGAAGACATTTATTTAATCGAACTGCAGCCCTACAATGTTGTCGAATGTTCGAAATTTTCAGCAACTCTTATGGTAAAATCTAATTATTCGGTCAAACCACGAAGGATAACCAAGATTTTCACACAAATTCGAATAGATGAAGAGTAGTTGCTTCTAAAGAAGTTATTTAGAAGTCCTTTGGATGGATATACAGGGGCCTACAGTTATTCCAAGTTGATGAATTTTTTAAATTTTCAAAAACACGAATTTCCTAACTATATCTGATTTTCCCATTAAGGCACAAAGTATAGCATATACGTTATAAATCTGGCGTAAAGACGAAGAGTTGCTCTTTTCAACGAGATCAGTCCCGGCATTTTAGGTCGAAAATACAGAGCGTTACAGTCTTCTAAAGTTGAAGACATTTATTTAATCGTACTGCAGCCCAACAATGTTGTCGAATGTTCGAAATTTTCAGAAACTCCTTTGGAAAAATCTTTTTATCTGATCAAACCACGAAGGGTAACAATGTTTCTCTGACGCCTTCGAATAGATGAAGAGTTTTTGCTTGTAATGAAGTTATTTAGAAGTCTTGCAAACGTATATACAGGGCGCTATAGTCAGTCAATGTTGATGAATTTTTAAACCTTTCAAAAACAGGAATTTCCAAACTCTATCTGATTTTCCCATTAAGGCACAAAGTATAGCACATATATTATAAATCTCGCTTAAAGGCGAAGAATTGCTCTTTTCATTGAGGTTAGTCCCGGCGCTATAAGTCGAAAATTCAGGGAGTTACAGCCTTCCAAATTTGAACATTTTAAGAATATACATGGGAAAGATTTTTTTACATCTTGTTTGTGCAACGAACATTGGGGCTTGATAACATATCACCTGAAAAGGTCAATTGTGGAATCCTGTAATATTGTTTTTTGTAGAGATTTCATTGCAAAACGTATTGATAAAGTACATTTCTCGTACGTATGTACAGAAAGGCCACTTTTCCACACGCCTTCTCGAGTAAAAGGATGCATTTAGCAGTAAGCGTGCGTTAAAATCGTTAAAAGCGGATTTTAACAAGCTACTAATGAAACGCATTAACGTACGTTTTAGTCATCATGACCTAGTATACTAATACTATGACCTAGTATTAAAATTTATGCAATAAGATGACGTTAGAAGAAACTTTTTCTAAAAATATCCCAATAAATATCGAAGGATATTCGTGTGAAAATAGATATTGGTGCACTTGATGCCAGCGGCACAATCACAGCGAGTAGCAACGTGCTTAAAATCGCCATTTCATCACTTGTGTCGTTATAAATTATTTTTTCTTTTTGCACCTTATACTTAACAAAACCGTGAAAAACGGGTAAAACTAATCAACAAACATTTCATTAAAAAAAAACAACAATGCTGCCTATGTAACATTCAATAATAATTGTAATCTCAACAATTAAACAAGCAAAAAAAAACAAGTAGATTCATCGGCGAACGGAGAATGAAGAAGGCTGGTTGAGTTTCTCAGATGAGTTTGACAGATGCCAGCAGTGCGTCAAGCAACAAAGAAATTAAAATTACAATGATCGCTCGCGTAATGGTGGCGTAGGCAAAAGCAAAACTCGAGTAACGAAACAAAAAAAAAGCAAGCCAAGAAAACGACCTAAGAAGAAGAAAAAAAAAAGGAATAATCAAAGCGTGGTCGGCTGAGTTGAGCAGTTCGATTTTAATTTATGCCCTCCTCCTCTTCAAAACCAACGCGGTCTGCCTTTTTAATTGGTTGTCAAGATATCATTTACAGAGTTACAAAGTCGTGACTGGACGCCCCACAACGCATATCTCTCTTTCGTTTTTTCCTTGGCCTAGCCGTGATTTCCACATTTCAAATTCTTCTTCAATTCTTCTTGAATCTGTAATTCGAATTCCAATCCAATCCAATATTACAAGCTAACTCTTATTCTTCCTACCAAACGAAAATAAAACATTCCGACCGAAACCCAGCAAATCATATATCATCGTCTATACTCTATATTATTAGAAATTCCAATGGGATATTTAGGATTACTCCGTATTGCAATATATTTCCTGGAGAGTTGTCTCTTTCTCTGTGTCTAGGTGTTTGTATGCGTATGTTTGTGGCTGTTTGAGAGTATGCGTTTGTGTAAATGTGTTTGTATGTGTGTATGTGTGTAAGTGGATTTTTGAAGGTTTTTGTGATTCGGCTTTGATTTGTCATACTTCGCGAGAGCTTAAGACCCCTTCAAGGACGTCTTTCCACGAGTGCGTTTTCCTGTCCTCGTCCCCGTCTGCAGTCGTAGGCGTAGTAGTCGCTTCCTGTCCCTTTTGGTCTCCGACACGTTCCTCGACTGTCCTTGTCCTTGTCCTCGCGACAGACACTTTGTGTTCGACTGAGGAGAGTCGAAGGAGGAGAGGCCCACGCGATCGGTAAGCCTCGAATTTATTGCGATTTTATACGCGACGTTAAGTTTGCTTAACGGAAATTGATTGGCGCTCGTAAATCTTGTACTTTGTTGCACTTCACTTTCGGGTGGATAAATCAAATTCTGTAAATGCGGTCTCGATTCTAAAGTAGTTTAACTTTGTTTATATTTTTCATACTTTATGTTTTCACAATCCATTTTCTTTTACTACAAATTTTGGCGAAATTAGGATGGGTTAGGTTAGGTTAGGTTATACTGAGGACATATTAGGACACTCTATGTTAGGTTAGGTCCTAGACTCACCTAACCTACCACAGACTGTTAGGTTATGTGAGGTTTGGTTAGGTTAGGTTAGATTAGATTGAGGTTTGGTTAGGTTAGGTTAAGTTGAAGTGAGGTGAGGTAAGGTGAGCTTAGCTTAGGATTGGTTAGGTTAGGTCAAGTTAGGTTAGGTTAGATTAGGCCAGGTCAGGTTAGGTTAGGTCAGGTTACGTTAGGTTAGGTTAGGTTAGGTTAGGTTAGATTAGGTTAGATTAGGTTAGATTAGGTTAGATTAGGTTAGGTTACCTTAGGTTAGGTTAGATTAGGTTAGGTTCTGTTGAAGTTAGGTTATGTTAGGTTAGGTTAGGTTAGGTCAGGTCAGGTAATGTTAGGTTAGGTTAGGTTAGGTTAGGTTAGGTTAGGTTAGGTTAGGTTAGGTCCGGTTGCTTTAGGTTAGGTTAGGTTCTGTTGAAGTTAGGTGAGGTCAGGTTCTGTTGAAGTTACGTTAGATTAGGTTAGGTTAGGTTAGGTTCCAGTTAGGTTAGATTAGGTTAGGTTCTGTTGAAGTTAGGTTAGGTTAGGTTCTGTTGGAGTTACGTTAGATTAGGTTAGGTTAGGTTGCGGTTAGGTTAGATTAGGTTAGATTGAGGTTAGATTAGGTTAGGTTAGGATATTTCAGGTTAGATGAGGTTAGACTTGTTTTAAGTATAGTTTAAGAAAGAAAGTTTATTAACCCAATTTACAAAATATTCGTTATTACTCCTTAATATGATTATTATTCGACCAAAAGAATTGAGTAACAAATGAGCAACGTCGAGACAGACGACAACATTACATTACTTAGCGGGGCGGCGGTCATTGTTGCGGCCATTTGGGCTACCGTATTGCATCGTGGGCGGCAGCAGTCAGAGAGAGAGAGTGAACAGCGGAGCACGTCTACGTTGATTCGCATGCTCACAGGCTGAGCCTCACTTCTCTCTTAAGTTTCTCTTAAGTCAGAAATGCGTACTCGTGTATAGGAATGCCCCGCGATGGCTCATGAATGCCCCCTGTGGCGCCAACAAGCTTGCATCCCGGTCGACAAATGACCCACAGCAAGATCAAAAGGTACCCTACAGTCCAGTCGCTGGTTCAGGCTCGGGCTCAAGCATACGGCAACAAACAGCTACGGCTAACTTTGGAGAACATCTCAGAGATTTATTCGGGCGATTTAATGGCATGTGATCAATAAGTCGAGGAGCTACCTAAATTCAGTTAGTTACTTAGTGATTTAAGTCAGTTATATAAAGCATTTAGAAGGCATGTATACTATTAGGACATTGAAAAGGTTTTGAGAAAGATGAGGAGTAGGTAGCTGTTTAATGTAGGCTATTGTTTTTATGAAGGCTTGTTAATTGGTGCGTTGAAATTTCGGTTTTCATCGATTAATTAAAAGGTGGGATAGTGAAGATTTCTTTGGCTTTTTGTTCTTGGGAGGTCGAAAATGTGAACCGGAAACAGGAATATGAACAGCAGAACATGAAAATTGAAGTATAAAAGAATAAAACAGTAGATGTTAATAGATTTGGTCAAGACTGGTCGAGAATTAACTCCTGTTTAAGAAAACAGTGGAAAATTGATCTGAAACAAGTAATGAGTAAGTAACATAAGTAAGACACTCTCCTAGTCTGCATTGTTCATCAAAGATTAACATGAAAATTTTTTGCCGATTTGAGCCGTTTACAAAAATAAATCATAGTTTTATCACTGTTGTAATTTCATGGTAACTGGTTGGGACCCACTGTGATGACGATGTTTGTAGCTCTCCTTTTAATTGTGGAACATATTCACCACAATTAAAAGGAGAGAAAATAATAGTGGTGAATCTTGTTCTGTAAGTGAGATTTACTACTTACAGAAAAAGATTCTATTTAATCTCGTGAAGCAAGCAAGGTGAATAGAATAATATCAATTGACAAAAACTATCAATAACGAAATCACTGCGCCCTTGTAGGTCAAAAACACGAGTGTTAATATATGTGCTTGCTTGAAGAACATTCGATCAAAACCGAATTGACATCATTTTGACAGCGATCGTTATTGCTTTAGTGCTAAAAATTGGTCTCTCGTCAATCAAGCCGGATAGCGCCAACAAAAATAAATTAAATTCGGCACCAATTCAAAATGAACCGCAACAGTTACAAAGAGATTATTTCTCATACTATTTTATACTTTTATTGATCCTAAATGTTCCTTTATGCCATCAATTTGTAGTTATTACAAACAACAAGCGGTGTAATTTGCCCCAATTTGCCTGGGAAACGAACACAACATGTAATCGACAACTGCGTCTCGCTTTATCAGGTATTGTATAGTAACACAAGTGCTGCAGTAAAATTTGCAACAGATTTTAGTTCAACCGAAGCCGCAAGTCAAGAGTTGAGTGCTAGTTGAGAGACCAAAACACCACGATTTTATGATACATTTTGTGTATAACCACCCATGGATCAGCACAACTGTGTTTTTTGTTCTAAAAGATTCCTAACCCCATCATAACCTAACCTGACCCTACCCTACCCGAATTATGTCACATTTAAAATGCTATGGAAAATGAATATTTTCCATAGGTTGAGAATCGCTGCTTTAAATCGTGCGAATGACACTTGTGTCATTTATTAACGGCATCGCATGCGCGTGCTAGCCTAGCCGTAGCCAGCCGCGTGCCCACAACTAGATGTGAGCCGAAAAATTACGTTGAAAAAGAATTGGGTAGAGCTGACGGCTATAGTAGTCGATTCTCGGTTACAGTTGCAAACTTACATTTTTGTAAAGATGCTGATCGATTCAATTTGCATGTAGCATGTAGTTTTTCTTTAAGGATAGAGTCAATTTTAAGAAGAATTGACAATATATCAAAATCAAAAAGGTTATGTCATTCAGAGCAAAAAAATTAGTTACTTAAACCTAGCCCACAGACTAAGAAAACATCATCTAATCCGTAGCTTGTAAAATTATTTGAATATTAATATTGCAATAAAATGAAGATTAGGTCACCTAACGGTTTAATATTTATTAGAAAACCGATTCTGATATGCACTGAATATTTATTTAAAAAATCATTTCCATTTGTTGATAAGTTTAGGCGCTATGCCAAGACAAACTTTAAGAATATTTAGATCAAAATTTATCAACGTCAATCAATCCCAATTGAGCAAGCGAAAATTGAAACGAACCAATGACTAACGCATGTATTAATAAATGCGTTTCCGGTCGTTGCTTGGCTGATAAGTTGATAATTTATAATTCCCAAAACGCCCACACTCCCGCGTGCGGCGTCGTCAACGTCGCTGGCGTCAATTAAGTAATCAACTCTTCATCGTTGGTCTAGCGCCAAGAAAACCGCGCGGCAAGAATGAGTATATTCTTATTTTTCTTTCCCCGTTTGGAAATTATACAATTCAACAATTCCGAACGCCTTTTCACCGCTTCCGCTGCTTACATTAACACGTCTTACTGTAAGCTACAGTGAATGCGTGAATGCTGGAAGCAACTCGTAGACTCTGAGAATGTTTCTGTGAGTTCTGAGAGTTTGAGAGGCCTTTGCGTGAATGAATATCGAGGAAAAGGGAATTGAAGCGATGCAGCAGCAGCAGGCAGGCTGTTTGCGAGCGATATAAGCGGATCATCGACAGGATGTGATGTCATGCAGATGCGCGCCGCCACGCTGAACTACCGCCTCCATCGACAGATGCAACACGCGCCCGCTAATTCTATTTAATCATTAATTAGACTCAATAATCGCCTTTGTTTCCATAAAGCTTACATTATCAGCTCGTCGCCGACGCGTCCGAAATGCAATGAACTCGCGCTGACTGAAGTTTTACTATTTGTGTTTTTTTTTCGTTGTTTTACAAGGAGTGTCTCAATTGTTCGTCACAGAATTGAATGAAATTTTTTGTGCTTTCATTATTATTATTTCTATATATAGACTACAACATATATAGAAATAATTTGTGATAATAGAATTTTTCGCCGTTTTTTTATTGTTTTTTTTTGGCTAATGGCTAAAAACGGCGAAAAATCACATTATCACAAAATATTTCTATATATCTACTACACGTACAAAAAATTTCATTCCATTCCGTGGCGGACAATTGATACACTCTCCTTGTTAGGCGTTTTTCACACTAGAAGCGTTCGTTTTATAAGCATGGCTTTTTAGCCACTAAAGACTAACAAGGGGAATGCCCGAATTGTCCTCTATAAATTTGAATGATAATCAATCACCTTGGAAATATGAATAAAACTCACAAAAACCCACAAATTTCTATTCTCTAACTAATCTTCATTTTCAAACAGAAATCAACTAAAGCTGTTTTTAGCCGTTTGCCCCTTCAAAAAGAAAGTTTGGTATATATTGCTTGAACAGCAACATTCGACATATAGGTATCGTATTTTCTTTAGGCAAATGACTCAAAACGGCGAATTATCAAGTTAACATCAAATATTTCTATATATCTACTACACGTACAATAATTGTCATTCAATTGCGTGGCGGACAATTGAGACACTCTCCTTTTAGGCGTTTTTCACATTAGGAGTGTTCGTTTTATAATCGTGCCTTTTTAAGCTAAAGACTAACAAGGGGAATGCCCGAATTGACCGCCATAAATTTAAATGAAAATCAATCATCTTGGAAATATGAATAAAACTTACAAAAACCCACAAATTCCATTGTCTAACTAATCTTCATTTTCATACAGAAATCAACCAAAGCCGTTTTGAGCTGTTTGCCCCCCAAATAAAAGTTTAGTATATATTGCTCGAACAGCAACATTTGACTTATAAGAATCATAATTTCTTTTTTGCGGCAAATGGCTCAAAACGGCGAAAAATCCAGTTAACACAAAATATTTCTATATATCTACTGCACGCACAAAAAATTTCATTTCATTCCGTGGCGGACAATTGAGACACTCTCCTTATAGGCGTTTTTCACGCTAAAAGCGTTCGTTTTATAATCGTGGCTTTTTAAGTTAAATACTAACATGGGGAATGCTCGAATTGACCGCCATAAATTTGAATAAAAATCAATCACCTTGGAAATATGAATAAAACTTACAAAAACCCACAAATTTCCATTCTCTAACTAATCTTCATTTTCAAACAGAAATCAACCCAAGCCGTTTTGAGCCGTTTGCCCCCCAAATAAAGGTTTGGTATATATCGCTTGAACAGCAACATTTGACATATCGGTATTGTAATTTTTCATTTTTTGTAACTGGTTTAAAAAGCGAAAAATCCAGTTAACACCAATAATTTCTATATATTTACTATACGTACAATAATTGTCATTCAATTCCGTGGCGGACAATGGAGACACTCTCCTTGTTAGGCGCATTTCACACTTGGAGCGTTCGTTTTATAATCGTGGCTTTTTAAGCCAAAGACTAACAAGGGGAATACACGAATTGTCCTCCATAAAGCTGAATGAAAATCAATCTCCTCGGAAATATTAATAAAACTCTCCACAAATCTTGTTTCACTAACTAACCTTCATTTTCAAGCTGAAATCAACTAAAAAGATCTTTAACGAAATCGTTCAAGATCGTTTCGAACGTATCAGTATGATTAGCTCGCACATTTGATTAGCTGCTGCGCGTGCATGTGTGTGGAATGCGCGTAATCAACCGGATTCCATCTCGAGCACATAAATTTATAAACGTTTAGTATAAATCATTCGGGATAAGCATGACGAGTGCGCGGGCATCGCTTTTGAGGCAGCGTGGACCACGAGATGCTGGAAAAATCAAATTGTGGAAAGAGCTGCAAGAAATAAAAAAGAAGAAGCGAACAGCACCTGACACCTTCAACTCGCTTGTCTAGGTATACACTTATCCATACACGTACAACATTTATACCTAGACACACACACGCATGCACATATACATAGATACACATATAAATGTATGTGTGTGTGTGTTTGTGTGTGTGTGTGTATGTGCGTGTGTGTATGAAGATGCTGTGAGCAGAAATGATGAAAACGCTAAAAACCGATAAATCACGGCATTATTGTCGCCGGCTCGAACGTCGACTCTGAGTCAAAATACTGATAAATTATGACTATGTGTGTGAACGCTCTCTGGAACACTCTCAGCTGCACACATTCTTAACATGGAGCTTTTGGGAAACGAAATGAAAAGAAAAGTAAATAAAACTTGTAGAAAGTGATGTTAAAGTGTGTTTTTGTCATAAAATGTAATTAACAATGTATCGATACTTTTTTGGTAGCGGCAGTATAGAAAACACCACTAGCGCCATCTATTGGCAATTTACGTAAATATGTCCCCATCGACAGATAAGTTTTAAACGGATGTTTTGGGCGTTGGTGGCGTATAACTAACAGGAGCAAGTGGCGCTTCGTGGCCCAGCTGTTACAACTTGTAACATTGTTTTGTGTCTCCAGCCTGGACTATCAAAATGGAGATGTCATATTTGTTTGGGAAAATATGGTAATCTGTACTCTCATTTAGTATGTTTTCGTCTGTTTGCTTTAGAATCAGCACAGACCTATCGTGCCTTGATGAGATTCTAGGCTTGATGCGATGAACCCATGACATTCTGGACAGGTATAAGTTGTCCTGTTGTTTCTTCGATTGATCTTCTATTTTCTTCCCATCGATTGCAGGAGACGAAGGTGTGCTCTGCAAGGTCGTTTGTGCTACAGTACGCGCATTTCCGATGCGGCAAAAGTACTTGCTAGATCATCGGTGTCCTATCCGGTTGTTTACACCAATAGATGGCGCTGTAATCGTCAATGTGGCAAAATTATCGTAACTTAGGATATCGATACTTTTCGATAATTATGGTTACCTGAAACATCGAAATATATAAAATTGAATATAATGAAATGCATAAATAATGACACAATTTGAATTTGAATGCCACAAATAAAATAAACATAATCATGAAACAGTTATTAATCGAAAAGAATAATGTGATTGATAAAACATATGTCAATCGGGTAAAATGACGCGTGAAAATGGTTAACCCTTTCGCGTCATTTCACGCCAAATAAACGCGTCGAACGTGTTTCTGTCGGTGGCGGCAGCGGCGGTGGTGGTGTACCGCCACCTTTCCACTTTCCCAATCTATGCCGCCTCCGCCGTATGCACACGGAGGCGGTTTATCGCCAAACATTCGAAAGCCAAAAACCAATAACGGGCTCTTCCGTATCTGCGTATCGGTAACCGAACAAGCCGATAAGCGGGCGGCGTCGAAAGCACGCCGAAAACGACGCACCCTCGCCGCGCCGCCACCGCAACCGCCGCCGCCGACTTTGGCATGCTCCGGTTATGCGGTTATCGGGCGCGTATTTGGCGCTTGTTTGCCGTGTTTCTACGCGCCTACACCCCCCAAACATTCCACAGGCGTTCTCTGTTTGTGTGTGTGCTTTTGCAATTTGCACCGGTCAGATTTATGATTAATATTTGGGGATATTTGTGGATTTGTTGGGATTGAGTTATACAGCTTCAAATTGATGGATTTAATTGGAGAATTCATAGTTTCTTACTTGTTAGAAATTTTCAATTTCATATTTTACAAAGACCTTTATGTTTACTATTAAATAACTTCGATTATTTTAATGGATTTGTGAAATTCCTTTAACTAGTCTGATGTAAAATTTAATTTTCTATCTGATAAGTGTATTTTGAGCAACATAACTTAAAAAATAACAAAGTTGTTCAAAGAAAAGTGGAACGAAAACGATTCCTTAACTGCTCTCCAAACAAACTCAAACCTATTTCTTTTATTAATAACTTTTGATTGGTTACTACTACATCATTTATTCTTACAAGTCATAAAAGGTAATCAAATTATCTTTTATATCTATGTTTAAATAATAAATGAAGTGAATCGTAATATAAGTTATTATGTCCTGAAATGAAAAATTTCACGAAAAAAAATTAACATTTTCTTACATTCTTTATGTTTATGATTAAATAACTTAAGTTATATTAATAACTAAGGCAATTTTAATTTCCTCACTTGATGTAGAATTTAATTCTCTAACTAATAATTATTTTTATGAAGATGCATCTTTAAAATTAATAAAGTTATTCCAGAAGTATTAGAAGAAAACATTATTACTTGGTTTTCAATATTTACTCAAACCGATTTTCTTTTGTTAATAACTCTTGATTGAATAATAGTAACTAAATTTTTCTTTCATATTCTAAAAGCTAATAAAATTGTCTTTTATTAGTACCTAATCAATGTTTTAGAGTGTAAATAATAGTATAATTTATGAAGTCTTAAACATAAAGTTTCTAAATTAGATCAGGTAAAAATTGTTTTATCTCTTTAACTCTCTATAAAAAAGCTTTAAAAAACAATTGAAAGCTTTTGGAGACACATAATCTAATGTCCACCTATCCCTTTCATCCCTAAGGATATACCAACTACGAAAAAAGGTTGTTTGCTCCTCAAATTGACCTTTTTCAATTGAACCCAATTGGCTTCAATCACTTAAACCCTATTTCACTCAATCCTCACCCTGATTCCGTCTCCTCTGCCTTGTTTTCCTACATGTTGCCACCCATGCTGATTTTAAAGGCTAAACGTCCTTTTTCCCAAGTTGATACACCCCATCCCCAACGGCAACGGTTGTGTGTTCCCAATTTTCCCCGAAAAAAAAAACCACAGTGGACACGCAGCCAATTGATGTCGGCGTCGATGGCGGGCGTTTTGTGGTGGCACATAAAAACCCGGAAAAACCCACGACCTTCCGAAAAAACAGCACTTTGACAAGCCGTCGAGGGAATAAGGGACGGGACACTCCGGGATATCACGAGTTTGTATCATGTAGCCCTATCCCTATCAAATAGCCCCATTTGGGGTTTTCGGTCGAGTCAATGCCGTAAAAATGAATACGAATCAAAACGATGACTGCTATGACTTCAAAAAGGAATAACAAAGAAGTGAAAGTAGGGAAAAAGCGAGTAGAAAAAAGAAGTCATGGGGTTAGGGAATAAAATGAGGAAGAGGGCGATGTATTGAAGTGATCTGATGCGATGTGATGGCAAGTGTCACATGTCGTCCAAATTTTTTCGACACACATGTCACATGCTCAATTAGTGTCGTCTTCTTTTTGTCTCTTTTTTGGTCACGTCCTGGTCGGAGGCAGACTATCGAAGCTATCAAGGACTTGTCGGAGCTTATTTGGCTTGACACACACGTATATCACAGGAGTTCCTGCATCTTTAAGCATTTCAAAGTGTTCCATAAGGATAATAAATAGGATGTGTTTCTCTGGTGATATTTTTGCTGCTTTTGGCGAAGTTTTGTAGTTTTATAAGTTAAATTATGTGTTTTCTCTTAGTTTTTTGATTATACCTCAAACAATTTTAATGTTATCGATAATACCTACAAACTATTAAATAGACAATGAAATTGGCTATAATATTCATTTTAAGTATGCACACTTTCGGTGATATTACTATATTTTATCGTTACTTTAAATTTTATAAGCATTTTTTAAACTTATTTTTCAGAATGTATCAGATTTTTGTTTATAATATTCATAATTTTAGCACTATCTTTATTCATAATATATAATCTGATAGGCAATGAAATTTTACACTAATTATGTACACTAATTTTATGCTATTATGTTAATGTATGATAAAATTTATCTATTTTATGGAGGTTTCAAATTTTTAACAGTAATTTTACTGTGCATCCTAATTATTTGACAATAACATAAACAAGTTTAATGTTACCGACAATATCTATATACTATTAGATAGAGAATGAAATTGTGTATAATTATTGATACATTTGATTTGATAAGCATTTTAAAACATATTTTTTCAGTACGGTTCAGTTTTTTTGTTTATAACCAACACTTTTTATGTTATCGCCAACGTCTACACAACATTAAATAGAGAATGACATTGTCTATAATCTTCATATTCAATATCTATACTTTCATTGATATTACTATATTTTATTGATACTTAAAATGTAATAAGCATTTTGAAACTTATTTCTTTATACTTTCTAGTTTTTTGTTTGTAACATCAGTAATTTTAGCACTGTCTTTATTTAAAATATATAATCTGATAGACAATGAAATTTTACACTAATTATGTACACTAATTTTACACTATTATGTTAATGTATGATAAAATTTATCTATTTTATGGAGGTTTCAAATATTTAACAGTAGAATTATGTGTATCCAAAATATTTGACAATAACATAAACAAGTTTAATGTTACCGACAATATCTATATACTATTAGATAGAGAATGAAATTGTCTATAATTGTCATGTTCAGAATGTATACTTGTGTTAATATTTCTACATTTTATTGATAAATTTGGTTTGATAAGCATTTTAAAACATATTTTTTTCAGTAAGTTTCAGTTTTTTGTTTATAACTTCAACACTTTTTATATTACCGGCAATATCTACGCAACATTAAATAGAGAATGCTATTGTCTATAATTTTCATATTCAATATCTATACTTTCATTGATATTACTATATTTTATTAATGCTTAAAATGTAATAAGCATTTTGAAACTTATTTCTTTATATTTTTTAGTTTTTTGTTTGTAACATCCGTAATTTTAGCACAAGCATTATTGTTAATATATTATCAGATATGCAATGAAATTTTACACTAATTTTATAATCTACATAAGTCTTTAGGATAATATTTATCTATTTTATAGGCGTTTGAAGTTGGACGAATAGAAAGAATGTACTGCTTCTCTATACTTCAAAACTACTCCAGTTTCTTTTACAAACAACACTTTTCCATCCAAAAAATAATGTTATATACTATCTCTGTATATACTATACTGATGTATATACTATCTCTTGAAAACTACTTTAATTAGCAATAAAATAATGTCAAGATCAAGTAATTACGTCGAAACAATTAAAAGTTATTAGACATCAAATCTGCTAGAACCAATTTTTGCATTTTTTAAAACCATAGTATCTCAAGCTGCATATTTATTTATAGGTTTAGCAGAGCACCGCGAGGCAAACGTATAAAATATCGATATCATAAACGATTTTATAGGGGTTTCTCTCCGATGGGGGCAATTTTACGCCGGGAAAAATCAATATCGTAAAAGTTTTTTGCAAGCGATGCAATTCGCAGATGATTTCGATAAGAGAGCATTGTGAGCGGTACTCGCAGCAGTGTGGCAGGCCGATTAATAACGTTTTTACGATATTCCGATTAATTAGCTGTAAATATGCGTGTTTAATGAAAGCTAAACGATCGTAAAGCAGCCGGACGTCCAGTTTTAACGAGCTGGACCACCTTCGATTCGCGTTCGATATCAAGTGATAAAAGCTCGCGGACCCTGCGAGCCATCGCATATTTTTTTGCGGATATTTATTGCCTCATAAATGCGTATTGTTTTACACTTGTTTGCATTAAAATATGACTTTTACTTGTTATTTTTATATGATTTATAATACATTTTTCGTTTTCGAAAATTATTTTTGTGTTTTTGTTTTCATTTGAGCTAATAACATTTGCATCTTAAAAGATAATGCAATTGTAGTTATTGTGTAGGAAAGCCTATTAAATTCTACTAGTAATGTAGGTATAATAGATTTGCCTGAATATTTATTTCATGTTCTACTGGGCGTTGAAGAGAAGAGAAAAACTCGTAGACACCAAATTTTGATGTGTTTTATTTTACATTAGTGCCCATAACGTTTTTGATTCTTGAAAGTATGTTATTGTTATCTCTCAGTGAGAAAGTAGATTAAATTCTCTTTATTCTACCTATTCTAGTTAAACTCTTTAGTTTATATTTAAATTTAATTTAAATAGAGCGTCGAAGATGCAAAATGATACCGAAAATAAAAACTAGTGAAATATTTTTATTTTTATTTTTAGTTATAACATTATCATTTATGCCAATAGCGTAGGCGTTTTCATATCAATAGAAAGACAATTAAATTCTGCAACTACTATGAGTAAACAATATTTGATGGTTTATGTATTTAGTCCTCTACAGGCGGTTGAATTCGATTTAAAAAATGACAAAGAAATCTTTCAAATTATAATGTAATTGTTTATATTTCTACCAATAACTCTGATATTTTTACAGATGGCGAAATTGTTATGATTTTGCAAGAATAGTCATTAAATTTTGCATCTATATGACGTATAACATGTCAACATTATTTAATATTTCAGGCAGTAAATGTTCATCAAAGTTATAATCGAAAAAAATAAAATGGAAATGAAAAATTTAATAAATTATAGTAAATTTGATGTAAAAATGAAAAATATTGTGACATGCCGAAAGGAATTCGACCTCAACGAGTCAGTTTTTATTGATATCTGACCATTTATCCTCCTTCAAATTTCCCGCTTCTTTCACAGGGATGAAAATGCCGAGTTTTTCGCTTCGCGCCCTTCGCAGAGAGCCCTATTTATTCGCAGATTGTGTCCGTATGTCTTTGGACAGGGCTATCTTATTCCCCATCCTACTTTTAGCCGCCCCCGGCCGAACACAGCCGCCTCCAACCACCTCCTATAGACGCTACACAGTTGCAGTAAGCGTGCGGTTGTTCAGTGGGTTATAAAGCAATTCAAAGCTGTTTCTAACGTCGGTACAAAGTGTCTAAATATTTCCCAAGCATTTTCTAAAGGCTCCCTTCATATTTTTTGGAATACTCCTCCATAAAGTTAGGAAACACCCTGTAGAGAATCGTGTAGAAAGAGGGTATCCATACTGACGCCTAGATAAATATACACAATACATTTACAAGGAAAATTGGTTAGTTCTGGACCGTCGCGGAGGCATTGGGCGGCGGCTGCGAGAAGGGAGTGAAAAAAGACGCATTTCCGGTCGAGTCAAGTGGAAAATTTCCCCTTTTTCGGCGGCGGCAACGGCGGCAGTGGTGTTTTGGGGGTGCAGGACGACCGAGAAAAGTCCACTTTATCGTTGTTAAGTTTATTCGATCGCTTTATATCTATCTATTCGATGGGATGGACCCCCTGCAGGCATGCAGGACGCACGCAGACCACGACTAGGAGACGCCACCCCCGACGGAGTGAGGATTTACTTCAACAAGGGATGCGCCCAAGGCAAGTGGATTGATGGTGTCATAAGTTTATAAGACACCCAACAGGTTAAACCAATATCGATATTTTATTTGCCCATGTTTGAAAAAGTTTGAAGGCGTTTATCTCGAAATACAATACATAAATTTATGAATCTTTTGAATCTATTAGATTCAGAATTTAATTGGCTTTCCAAAACTGTTACTATGCAGTTTACAGTCGCATTATTTAAATAAATATTCATAGTTTTTTAAAGTAATCACAGACGAAAATTATCCTTTTGGTTTGAAGTTGTTTATTTGAGAGAAAATTTAAGGAGTAACCATTATATTATGGTAATTTATTTGGGTCATATGATATGCAGCATTTAATACTCTCTCATAAAGTGGAATACCAAGGTGTTTACACTTATTTTTTAATGAATTAGGATGCATTTTCTAAAGGAAAACAATTTAAAAATATCTATAAATTTGAATATTTTAATTTTGAGGATATTTTAACGGGCTAATAACATATTATTTTATAAAGGTATGAAGTTCATTAGATTCAGAATTTAATTAGTTTCCTAATAGTGTTACTACTTGGTGTGTTATCGCATTGTTTAAACAAGATTATGATAGTTTTTTTGTGCAATGTCAAATGAAAATGTTACTTTTGCTATAGAAGTTTTACATTTAATGTTAATTAAACGTGGTACTGATCCTTATAAGGTAATAGTTTTAAGAACCTGAAATATAGAATTTATCACTCTATCAAATGTGGTCTCGCTTCGATTTTAAAGTTAATAGTTTAAAAGATATGAACAATTTTCTTACAGAAAACATTTTCTAAAATTTCAATTAGTTTGAAAGTTTTAATTTTGTGCTTAATTTAAAAGGTTCCGAAATCTTCATTGGCAAAATATTTCATACAGATATGACGCAAAATTTATTATTCTATCTTACGATACTTGAATCTACTTTGTGAAGTCGTTAGTTCAAGAGTTAGAAACAATTTTCTAACCTGAAAATTTGTAACCGCTTTTAACACAAATCTATTACCTTTGTTTAGTATTAATTAACATCGAAATTAATTAATGCAATCATAATTCATAACATTTACAAGCTTCAGAATTTAATTACCTTTCAAATGATGTATCAACAATTATCCTATTTTAATTAGCACGAGCGTTATGAACAATTTTCGCGCTGGCCGACATTAAACAATTCATAAATCCATCTATTAATCCCAAACGTCGAATGCAAATATCGAGTATAAATCACTTAAAGTAGGACCGATACATCGTATGCTGTTTGAAGGGGCTGTGTGGGGTGGTATATTTGTGCGTTTGCACGCCGAGGGGGGGGGGGGCTGAAATGACGGCTGCGGTTGTTGTCGGGCGGCGCGCAATATGCTCGTGTGAAATCCGCCGTAATAGCACCTGTCAATAACACTATCAATTCGAATTAGTTGGTTCGTGTGACGCACACAGCACACGCTCTTGTCGCCCGTGCCGGCCCCCACGAACCAAACACGACTGCCACCCCCAGGTCGAACACGGCCGCTATCCGGCACATCGGGAATCAGCATCGGTTATGAATGACGGAGGGACTAATCGGATGCGTTTGATAAAGCGCCAAAACCGCCAATGCCACCCCTCGGTCAATAACACCCTCAAAATGCCACCCCCAAATTGATATATACAGCTGAGGTCAACCCTTTTGGAAGTGTCACATTTGAATTATCCACAATTTTGATTTATACCATTCGATTTTTTTGAAAAACACTTTGAACACATTGTATATTGCGGGTTACCATTTTGTTTTATTAATAAAGTTTAGTATTTATCAAATTGCAATTTTTTTTTTCTAACAAATATTTTTTTGCACACTGTATATTGGGGGCGGCAATTTAAGGTACGGGCGGTAATTGAATATAACTAAAAGCTTTGAATAAAACTAATGGATTTTTGCATTAATTTTAGAAATTGAAAATTTTCTTTGAACACCCTGTGTATTAAACCGCCCCCAGTTTGGCCAAAGAAAAAAAATTGAAGAATGCTTCTAAAAACATTATCTAAGAATATCTTTCATTTGCAAAAAAATAAAATATATATTTGAACACACTGTATATAGGGGCGGCAATGTAAGAACTAATAACTCAATTTTTTTGCAATTTAATAAATGATAAAATATATCAGACGGGTAGATGATTTTTAATTGCTCTTTGTACTTTGAACACTTTGAATATTGGAGGCGGTAAATATATAAACACACTGTATATACAAATCACCGAAGTGTATTTGAGACATTGAATGTCATATCGATATGTCATGTCAAGACTTGGTATTCCGTGGTGTGGGAGTTATTTTGTGGGGCGGGGGCGGCAGAGTTTTGGGGGGCGGCAAATTCGAGGCACATGCTCTCCACTGGGCCGGATTACATATGCGACAGTTCGCAACATCGACAGCGACATCACGCCACATCGAAACGCCAGATGATTATCAATACAGCCGCCGTTCACACTAGTCGCCTCCAGTACCACACACAACCGCCGCCGCCCACCCCACAACCGCCTCCGACAGTTGGCACCATTGCGTATATATTACATCATGCGTTATTGCCCAATTACATCTGCAATTGCGTTCGAATTGATTTATACGCGCGACGGTCAGTCAGCCGCCACCGCCGCCGGCCGAAACTGTTCGGAGGCAGCAGACGCAAGCCCTCGCGCATCTCTAATAGTTATTGATGGGGAATAACCGCCGCCGTGGCGCATGTTAATGCATCGTCACACAAGAATGAATCGCCGCCGCCGCTGCTCGCTGTTCCGGATGTGGCCGGAGCCTACTTCCGCTTTGCAGGATGCTCCTGAAATTTCGGGAAGCCGGTTGGAAGTAGTGGGACTAGCTGGAGGAGGTAGAAACGAGAGGCATCCTGTAAACCGCCGACGTTGTTTGCGAATCCAGACGGATTCTAAGTGGACTCTCTTCTGAGTGGGCCACTGGTGCTTTATGTTTCCCGGTTTGGGCCCAGGTATATCCTGAATCCTTTTCGGCGAAAACGCTCGCAGGATTTAGTTCCTTCCGGTTGGAATTAAGCACTCACGGCAGCCGGACACCAAACAATCCTTGCTTGGGAGAAGCGAGCGTAAATTATCGCTGCTAATAGACCATAAATCACTTCAGGGAGGTGGGACATATTTTTGAATATTTCAATATGGGATATTCCTGCTGGTGTTGGGTTGGACGTAAAAAAACGGGAAGACGTAGGTTTCCTTGTGCCTCTAAAGTATACTTTAGTGGCTTATGATTCCTCCCCAAGGGGCAGTAAAACGACGCCTAATATGGACTGATAGGAACGTCATAAAGTTTCGAACTGGGAAATTTTACGCTTGTGGATACTGGAGTTCAATTCGAATCCTACAGGATCTTAAAATATTGTTCCCGATTTTTTTTGTATTTTGCAAAGTTTGCAGGGGGTGTTATTTATGATGATATTTTGGTTGTTCAAGGAGTGTTACTGGAGAAATATGTCGAATATTGTGGATTGGAAGGATCGAAGAAGATGATGAAGAGAGAAGGGAAATAATAAAGAAAAAAAAGAAAAGGAGAAAAAGGATAAACCGAGTTATATTAAGAATCAAGCACCAACTGATCGAATCACCATAGTATCGAAGAACCAATAGATAGACGTATCAATTGACACAAAGATCAAACGTTTGAAGGACCGAAGAACCTATACATCAAAGTATCGAAGGATTGAACGATAAATGCATCAAATGACAAATTGTCCGAATGATCATCGTATAAAAGAACCAATGAATCGACGGAAACACTATTGGCCTAAAGCACCCATGAATCGACGGACCAATAGACCGAAAGATCAATGTTTTAAAGAGGCAAAGGATCGAAGGACTAATGTATCGAAGGACTAAGAAATAAATTAATTTAAGTACCCATTTACCGAAAAGATAATTATCGAATGACCATTGTTTCGATAAACCAATGAAACGACGGACCAATTGATCGAATCACTACAGATTCAAAGAATCAATGAATTGATGGACAAATTGATTTAGGGCCCAAAAAATCAGAATATTAATGTATTGGAGGCACAATAAATCAAATGGTCCAATGAATCGAAGGACCAATATCGATAAACCGAGTTATATTAAGAACCGAGCACCAACTGATCTAATCACTATAGCATCGAAGAACCAATAGATAGACGTATCAATTGACACAAAGATCAAACGTTTGAAGGACCGAAGAACCTATACATCAAAGTATCGAAGGATTGAACGATAAATGCATCAAATGACAAATTGTCCGAATGATCATCGTATAAAAGAACCAATGAATCGACGGAAACACTATTGGCCTAAAGCACCCATGAATCGACGGACCAATAGACCGAAAGATCAATGTTTTAAAGAGGCAAAGGATCGAAGGACTAATGTATCGAAGGACTAAGAAATAAATTAATTTAAGTACCCATTTACCGAAAAGATAATTATCGAATGACCATTGTTTCGATAAACCAATGAAACGACGGACCAATTGATCGAATCACTACAGATTCAAAGAATCAATGAATTGATGGACAAATTGATTTTGAGACCAAAAAATCAAAATAGTAATGTATTGGAGGCACAATAAATCAAATGGTCCAATGAATCGAAGGACCAATTTCGATAAACCGAGTTATATTAAGAACCGAGCACTAACTGGTCGAATCACCATAGCATCGAAGAACTAATAGATAGACGTATCAAGATAATTATCGAATGACTGTTGTTTCGATGAACCAACAACGGACCAATTGATCGAAGTCTGTAGTGAGACTCAAAGAATCAATGAATTGATGGACAAATTGATTTAGAGACCAAAAAATCAGAATATTAATGTATTTGAGGCACAATAAATCAAATGGTCCAATGAATCGAAGGACCAATATCTTCAAAAAAAATTAAAAGAACAATAATCTTCTAGGAGCAATACTTACTCCGGTATCCTATTTGCTCCAACTAAATGTATTTGCACTCTTACCAAATACACTCATTATCCATGGAAAAGGATTCCAGACATTCCCTCTCCGGCGAAAATCAAGCGAAACAACCAGAAACAAACAGCCGAAATACATTAACACGCGTAACGATTGCCCATTCGCGTTCAATGCCTAAATGGCAAACCGTTTGTTTACTATACCCACACCACTCAGTCTCTCTCCTAGCTGCTAGCTCCTAGCTCCTAGCAGTAGCTCCGAATGCCCCTCCAAACATCCTGTCGAAGGCCGCCCACCCCATTCACTCCCAATGTTCCCTGCTTCTCACATGAAACGCACGAGGATCGTTTAACGTTTTCGCCCGCTTTCCCCATTCTCCTCCTTCCACCCACCACAACCGAATGGTTCGTACTCGTCGCGCAAACTATCCTCGCGTCGACTAATACGAAAAGCATTACAAGTGTAAATAAACGCGCTGGCTGTGGGGCGGAGGGGGAGCAGGAGCAGCAGGATGATGCTTCTGGCCGGCATAGCCGTAGTATAGAAAGACATTCGGCGCATCGTGTGCGCTCCTCTTTTAATTTCGTCCCCTTCGCCGTGCGCGTCGATTGCCGTATCGGTGATTGCCAAACTCGCGGCATCACGCGAAAAGGATATAAAGGACGAAATGAGCAAACAGGGGGCGGCGGTAGCGGCCGCCCCAAACCCGGAATACGCCGTCGAACCCAACGCAACGGCGACGGGCTAATGCAAGTCTAAATGCCGGCTGCTTTTACGAGCGTCAATTAATCCTGTTTCTATGGATTTTATTGCCTTCTTTCAATGATTGCCTCTGCAAGGAATGGGAATCTATACAGGATGTGACAAACATTGTTTCAAAAACCCTTTTACTAATTAAGAAATATTTCATAAAATTCAAACCGATTCACAACTAATCGTTAATGACCTACCTTAAGAGCTCCTCACCTTTAATGAGTCATTAACGATTACATAATTGAAAAATTTAATAAATATTGGAATATGCATGAGTATCAGTCATTAATAGTCCTGTATTTTCCAATATAATTCATCTAATGCAAATCGATATGAGAAAAGTCTTTAATGACCTACACATCATGTCACCTTTAATGACACATTAACGGATGGTTTATCAAATAAAATCGACAAAATTGGAATGGTTAAAAGTCTAAAGTCACTGATGACCTGGGAATCATTTTTATTAACATTACACATCAACTTTTAAGTTTGATTTCATTAAGGATCATTAATACTTGTTAATGGCTTAGTCAAAAGCAGAAAATGACTTAATGACTTATATTAACTATTATAGTCTGATTATGACCTTCGATCAAATATGCATAGCTATCGTGCCCTATCTTGCCTTCCTTCAATGATTGCCTCTGGCAGGAAGGGGAATTTATACAGGATGTGACAGAAAATTGTTTAAAATTTCAATAAAAAAAAGCTTATTAAAAAGTAGGATATAGTTTTTACTAATTAAGAAATATTTCATAAAATTCAAACCGATTCACAGCCAATCGTTAACGACCTACCTTAAGAGCTCCTCACCTTTAATGAGTCATTAACGATTACATAATTGAAAAATTTAATAAATATTGGAATATGCATGAGTATCAGTCATTAATAGTCCTGTATTTTCCAATATAATTCATCTAATGCAAATCGATATGAGAAAAGTCTTTAATGACCTACACATCATGTCACCTTTAATGACACATTAACGGATGGTTTATCAAATAAAATCGACAAAATTGGAATGGTTAAAAGTCTAAAGTCACTGATGACCTGGGAATCATTTTTATTAACATTACACATCAACTTTTAAGTTTGATTTCATTAAGGATCATTAATACTTGTTAATGGCTTAGTCAAAAGCAGAAAATGACTTAATGACTTATATTAACTATTATAGTCTGATTATGACCTTCGATCAAATATGCATAGCTATCGTGCCCTATCTTGCCTTCCTTCAATGATTGCCTCTGGCAGGAAGGGGAATTTATACAGGATGTGACAGAAAATTGTTTAAAAATTCAATAAAAAGAAAAAAAAAGCTTATTAAAAAGTAGGATATAGTTTTTACTAATTAAGAAATATTTCATAAAATTCAAACCGATTCATAGCTTATATCGTTAATGACCTACCTTAAGAGGTCCTCACCTTTAATGAGTCATTAACGGTTACATTATAGAAAACATTATTACATATTAGAATGTGCATGAGTACCAGTCATTAATAGTCCTGTATTTTTCAATATAATTCATCTAATGCAAATCGATATGTAAAAAGGATTTAATGACCTACAGATCTTGTCACCTTTAATGACACATTAACGGATGGCTTACCAAATAAAATCGACAAAATTGGAATGGTTGGGAGTCAAAGTAATCGCTGATGATCTGGGAATCATTTTTATTAACATTAAAACTTTCTACTTTTAAGTTTGATTTCATTAACGATCATTAATACCTGTTAAAGTCTTAGAATTGTTAGTCAAAAGCAGAAAATGTCTTAATGACTTATATTAACAATCACAGTGTGATTATGACCTACGATAAAGTATACATAGCTATCGTGCCCTATCTTACCTTCTTTCAATGATTGCCTCAGGAAGGTATGGGAATCTATAAGGATGTGACAAAAAATTGTTTAAAATCCAATAAAAAGAAAAAAGTTAAGCCTATGAAAAAATAGGATATAGTTTTTACTAATTAAGAGATTAAAATTCCAACCGATTTATAGCTAATCGTTAATGACCTACCTTAAGAGCTCCTCACCTTTAATGAGTCATTAACGGTTTCATTATTGAAAACATATTAATACAATTTTGAATGTGCTTGGGTATCAGTCATTAATAGTCCTGTATTTTTCGATATAATTAATCTAATGCAAATCGATATGTAAAAAGTATTTAATGATCTACAGATCTTGTCACCTTTAATGACACATAAGCAGACAATCTACCAAATAAATTCGACAAAATTGGAATGGTTGGGAGTCAAAAGTATTCCCTGATGATCTGGGAATCATTTTTATTAACATTAAAAATATCAACTTTTAAATTTGATTTCATTAACGATCATTAATCATTGTTAAATTCTTACAATTAGTATTGTTAGTCAAAAGCAGAAAATGTCTTAATGACTTATATTAACTATCACAGTGTGATTATGACCTACGATCAAATATGTATAGCTAAACATTGACCTATCTTATGCAAAATGATTTCTAACAAAGTTTTAATAACCTACATTAAGAGCTCCTCACCTGTAATGATCCATGAACGGATAGGTTGTTAAATCCATTAACGCTCCGTTAGTGAAAAATGTATTAAGAGAGTTTATAATGAATTAGAAGATATCGATAGAGCTAGAAGTGGTTTCTCGGATTATTTTTAATGTTATGACTGAAATTTGTAAGAGAAAGTGAATAATGTGAGATTTTAAGGATAATTGAAATTAATACGCTTCGATAACGGTGACATCGGCGATGATGTAGTGCCGCCAACTGTCCACAATTAGTTCGCCCATTAACATACTGTTGCGATGCTGGCGGTCGTTTGGGCTTGTGCCCCCCACAGTGACGGCTGTGCCTTCGTCCACCGCATCCACCAGCAGCCGCAGCCACCCCCGCGCCGTCCGCAGAATGCAATCCATCGTCCTCATCGTGTCGTCTCGTTGCACAGGCACATACAGATTACAATGATATACATATGTCACGTCTATCGTCATCTATATCGGCCATTAACGTTCCCGATCGCTGAACTACTACCACCCCTGTGACAACACCCTCTTGTTCTCTATATTCCCCGTTGCCCCCGTGATTCCCCGAAGTTCCTCATTGTTCCCCGGTGTATCCGCTTGTTTCCCGGACTTCTCTAAGTTCCCACAAGGTTCCTCTGGTTCCTCTTGTTCTCTCTTGTCCCACTTGAACCCCCAGTTCCCTGTGGTCTCCCCTGGTCTCCTGTAGACCTTAGTGGCTCCCACCTGTTCACCGTGGTTCGCATTTATCCCCCCAGATTCTCGCTAGTCCTCCCTTCACTTCCTCCCACTTCATCCTTGCTTGACCAGTGCATTCCCGATATTCCCCAATAACACACCAAATGACATACAGCCATCAAGATCACATGTCACAATGATTATCGCTCGGTTAATTAATTAATTAATCGATTTGTGCTTGCGTCAAGTTGGAATAGTCCGAGGATAATGAAACTGGCGTCCTTTGGCGATGTTTGAGAATATCCTGGTTGAGGATGAGGATGAGGATGTGTGGTGGTTGTGGGTTGAGGGACGAGGTTTAGAGAATTTGGGGGTCGGAATAGTATGTTGTCTTTCTCGTAATTCCTGTGGACGTGGGGAAATTAAATACGAAATCGTTTGTGTTGTGCGGTGTGCTGCGGTTTTGATCTCGGCGGTGTTTTACTAGCGCTGACCACCGCCGCTGCCGCCGCCAGGGCCCGGAGGCAGTAATGTCGTTCGAGAGGCGGTCGGTGTCTATCGGCAGGCAATCAAGTCGATGCCCATGCACATAAAACACAGGGGCTCGAATGTTTGTACGGTGGCGGGCAACGGCGGCCAACGTTTTCGCACTTCGCTTAACTTTTACGAGCTTTGACCCTTCGCCTGTGAGGACTGCGAGGGTCCTGAAAGGTTTCAAAAGATGTCCTTAAAGGAGACCTTTACACAAATCAACATGTAATCTATTATGTTTCGATATAAATGATATAAATAAACTTGAAATAATATTTCTAGCTCTGTTATTGTGTCCCTTCACTAGGGGTCGGCAAATATTATGTAGTTTTATTAATTGCATTTCCTATCTTTATATCTTTCTATCTGTTTAATTTTCCTTTATTTATTGAGAGTTACATCGTCTTGTTTGATTATAATTAGTTTCTAGTCTGATTCTAGTCTGATTAGTTTCTAGTCTTGATTTTGTATGTATACGAATTTCGTTGCAAGTCTGAGGGGTAGAATGTGGAGCCTCCCCTTGCAAGTTTCTTGTCTTCATTTTACATTTTTGGTAGTTTAGAAAGCTTTAGGGCTCAAAACAGGGAAATTTAAAAGCGTATTATCTTTCCACGAATCTTTTTTTGACGTAAAAATAATTAAGAATGG
Organism: Mimaenictus wilsoni; assembly: GCA_027575185.1. NCBI lineage: Eukaryota > Metazoa > Arthropoda > Insecta > Coleoptera > Staphylinidae > Mimaenictus > Mimaenictus wilsoni. Next base: position 29,311 of record JAODAC010003338.1, read on the forward strand.
ATTTCAGAAAATCGTATAATTTCTTCCAGGAAAGATTGCAGCACAATTAATACAATAATTCATTATCAATTGGCGTCACCAATATTTTAAAAAAGGATAACGTATGCTTCCACACGTAATTGGCATAAGCAGCTGGTCTTAAAATTATTACTCCGAGTGTTGTACGGTCGCGGGGTCCCTATCTAAAGGGCTTTGGAAAGTTTACCAGCAGAATTAACACGTAAAACATATGAAACTAGAGTCAAGACACGTCGAGAGGAGAGGTTAAAAACGTATTTACGATATAAATGATATAAATAAACTTGAAACAACATTTCTAGCTCTGTTATTGTGTCCCTTCACTAGGGGTCGGCAAACATTATGTAGCTTTATTAATATCACTTCCTATCTTTACATCTTTCTATCTGTTTAATTTTTCTTTATTATTCCTCAGTAGAAGAATCAAAAAAAAATCACGAGGAGTCAGGGGTCAAGGTTGCCAGAAATACCAGAGGTATCAGAGGAATCAGGGGTATCAATAGTGTTAGAGGCATCAGGGATGTCAGAGAAGTCATGGGGAATCACTCAAAGGGAGTGATAGGGGGTCAGGTGCAATTAGGAAACGCTAAATGTTGCAGAACATGACGACAACCAAACAATAACGCCACAACAGGGATTACAATCAATTGCGTCCAAAGTTCAGCTGCGATTGTCCCGAGCTATCCCGGCCCATCAAGTCCCGCCTCTCTACATTGCATGCCCTCAGATTTTTTCCACCGTGTTTGGACGAGGTATTGTTTGGGTTATTGTGGGCTTTGCATGACATTGATTTGGTAGACACATTCGGACACTGCAAGCCCATCCTCGCAAATCCTCCACCGCCGACTTGCTCTCATGACTAGGTGCGGCGGCAGCGGCGGCGGTCATAAATCAAAATCCGATTCATGACCAAGAGTGAGTTGCTCGCAAACGCATGAATCACTTCGATGACGCTTAATATACATGTCAATAGACACGGGAGAGAGAGAGTTGATGTGACAGTTCGGGGACCATTCGCATAACTCTAATCTTCTCTAACCAAATCTGACAGAAGCTTCAAGAGATTATCCTGTTATAAATTTATGTAGTAATTTTACCAAAAGTCTCCTTTCTTATTAAATAGGACCGCGAATAAGGTTAGGTTGACCTGGCATATAAATATACTTGAGTATTCAAATGTATACAAATAATCACAGTACCGGACTGTTAATAGACCATTAATGGTTAGTTCTTTGTAAAGAAATTAGAGAGATTTTAATGAATTAATTGCGATTAATTGCAAATATAGTCAGGCACAACGTGTCAATGAAGAAAAGACCGCGAGGAAGACCACCAAAGAGATAGATTCAAAGCTCAAAGTCCATTGAATAACGACAAACAGGGCGAACCCTAGTCGATGGAAGAAGAAGAAGAAGAAGAAGAATTGCGATGTAGTACCGTCAACATCACCATTTATGACACTTCACATTCTTGACACTTTTCAGTAAGCTCTAAATAATATGTATTAACAACGCCTGACCGTTAATGGGTCATTAACAGTTAGTTTTCGAAAAATGTATCTACAAACGTATGACTAATATTTAAACTGAATTTAAGTGTCATTTAAGATTATTTCAGCATTTTATGACCGATGTGTTCAAGTAGATGTTTATTGGAATTTTTATGGTTTTATTGCGCATGGCGTAAGTTTAAAATTTTATTTCAGTATTTTTTATATCTGATTGTAGCGATGTTTATTAATACATTAAACGCTTGTGAGTATTTAAGGAATGCTTAGTTCGATATTATGAGTATGTTATACATATGTACGAGTACAATCTGCGTGTATGCAATACACAATTTTTATAGTGCCTTATTGAGGTCCACTATTGAGAGTTACGTCGTCTTGTTCGATTATAATTAGTTTCTAGTCTGATTCTATATGTATACGAATTTCATTGCAAGTTTGAGGGGTCGAATGTGGAGCCTCCCCTTGTAAGTTTCTTCTCTTCATTTTACATTTTTGGTAGTTTAGAAAGTTTTAGGGCTCAAAACAGGGAAAATTAAAAGCGTATTATCTTTCCATAAATCTTTTTTGGACGTAAAAATAACTCAGAACGAATTTCAGGAAATCGAATAATTTCTTCAAGGAAAGATTGCAGCACAATTAATACATTAATTCATCGTCAATTGGCGTCACCTATATTTAAAAAAAGGATAAAGTATGCTTCCACACGTAATTGGCATAAGCGGCTGGTCTTAAAATTATTACCCCGAGAGTTGTAGGGTCGCGGGGTCCCTATCTAAAGGGCTATGGATAGTTTACCAGCGGAATAAACACGTAAAACATACAAAACTAGAGTCGAGACACGTCGGCAGGAGAGGTTAAAAACGTACTTACTCGGTGCGATGCTGGATAAAAGCTGACTTTATTTACAAAGGTTCAGCACAAGAAGCGCCAATATGACAGGCACTAGGGTAGGGTTTGCTGCGCATGCGCGACTTAAGCGTGCGTCGGCACTATCAACCTCAAGATCACTTCGTACCAAAATCCCTAAAAGCGCAGGTGGCACGAACACTACACATATAACAATTTTCTTGCAAAGAATGGTGGAGGGGTCCACTCCGAAGCCTCCCTTTGTTTGTTTCTATTTTTAATTTGATATTTTTTGTATCTTAGAAAGTAATCTATTGTGATCGAATTAGGCTATACTGAAAGCATATTTTCTCTCCACAAAACTTTGAAGGACTTAGAAATAATTCAAAATGAATTGAAAAATATTGTGATTTCGTTCAGGAATGCATCATAATTAATACAATAATTCATGGTATATACGTCTTTTGTGTGCTAACCTTATTATACACATAGACCAATTTTCCTGGAAATCAGACGGGTCGACTCCTAAGCCTCCCTTTGTACATTTTTATTTATTTTTAATTTTAGAAAATAAACATATTGGGTCTAATTTAAGGTAAATTGGAGGGTAGGGTTTGCTGCGCATGCACGACTTAAGCGTGCGTCGGCACTATCAACCCCAATATCATTTCGTACCAAAATCCTTAAAAGCGCAGGAGGCACAAACACTACTCATATAACAATCTTCTTGCAAAGAATGGTGGAGGGATCCACTCCGAAGCCTCCCGTTGTATGTTTCTTTTCTTAATTTGGTATTTTTTGTATCTTAGAAAGTAATCTATTGTGATCGAATTAGACTATACTGGAAGCATATTTTCTCTCCACAAAACTTTGAAGGACTTAGAAATAATTCAAAATGAATTGAAAAATATTGTGATTTCGTTCAGGAATGCATCATAATTAATGCAATAATTTATGGTATATATGTCTTTTGTGTGCTAACCTTATTCTACACTTAGGCCAATTTTCCTGGAAATCAGACTGGTCGACTCCGAAGCCTCCCTTTGTACATTTTTATTTATTTGTAATTTTAGAAACGAAACATATATTGGGTCTAATTTAAGGTAAATTAGAAGCGTGGTAACTTCCTACAAATCTCTTTCAGATGACCTCCAATTGTATTGCCGTAAATCGCGAAAAGCACAAAGCACAAAGTACAAAATACAACCGAAAGTGTTTTCCGGAAATGCAACACGGAAAACACTTAACTTCAAATTCACTCCCCGATCAGTCTCCTCCACTAGCAACAGCAACAACACCAACAGCAGCACCAGCAGCGAAAAGTGCTCCAGATCCTTGAAAACCTGGAAATCACAACCGTTCCTCTTTCCCCTCCTTTTCACCACCTCTACTCCATAGCCTGTGCACCACGAGGATTCCTGCCCGTCGACGATTAGAGTGGCCTCTCGAAAGTGATTTACACCGCCGAAATCCTGAAGTCTCACAAGATTTACGCGCACACTCTGAAAAACAAAAATAACAACAAAAGAAAAGTCAGAACGAAAATTCTTCCAAAAGTACCTTCGGTGTGTAAGGGGAAACAGTGTAGCAAGGAACGTCTTATTTTGTATTCGAAGATAATATATGTCTATTTGAGTCAAATAGTTTCTCACTCACCCATGAGTGAAAAATCGCTTTCGGCGAGGCTTTTCTTCAAGGCGGAAGATGTGTCAAGGTTTTGAAAAACGGCGCTGAAAAACTGCCGAAAATTCCAATATTTCTATTCTAATAGTCCTGCCATTTTGCACTCCTATGCTGCTAACATCTTTTCTTTCTATCTTCTTTCCTCCTTTTTTTTCTTCTTTTTTTTCCTTATATTGGAAGAGGTTTTCTTCGAACGCATGTTTTTGCATACATGCTAGGGTTGGAGGATGCGGTTTGGGGTAGGAATTCGCGAAAGGAAAGAGGGAAACATTTGAGAGTGTGGTGCGAAATGCACATTCGCATTCGACGTATTTATGGCGTTCGGATGAAGACGAGCGTGACGAATAGGTGTGTTCGATGAGGCGCGCCATAACGCACGATGGAATTTCCACCGCAAATGTGTGCAAAACCGTCTGCAAACTGGCGTACAGAAGAAGTAGTAACCCTCTCTAGGAAGTGGAAAGGAAAATGGAAAACACCCTTCTTAAAAGACACTTGGAAATAATGATACTGATGATAGAAGTTATACTTCTTTCAATACTCATATATTTTTTATTTTTCTTTTTTGGGGTTTCTGTTTTCTATCATTTTTTGGTCTATGCTTTTTATCATAAGAAAATGCCATTTTCTACTTCAGTTTTATAATGTGCACAAAATCTAGGACTGATTATAACAGTACTGGTAGATGTCGTAGTTCTAGAAAAGCACGCTATTAAAGAAAATTAACTTTAAAGCTACAAGGTCTTTTTTGAAGCAACTTGATTTTTTATGAAAGTGCCTGTTCACAATAGAACATTTTGAAAGTGCATAAAATTCTACATCTTACTATCCCAAAATACTTCATTTTATCATACAGTGGGTCCCTGTAAATTGCGTAGAAACAAAACATTTCATTACCAAAACCTGCTTTTTTGAATTTTTATAGAAATGTTCATGTAATTTTCACAATTTTCACTTTTTCGGGTTGCTAACAAAAAATTTAGAAAGCGCATTAAATTCTTCATTATATATCATGTCACTATTATAACTTTTATACTAGGTGTAAGCATAAATTGATCTAAAACTTTACATTTCCATATTTTTCTTATTTTTTCAAGGAATTTTGATTTTTTAGAAAAGTGCCTGTAATTTCGGCAATTTTCACATTGTAAGGGTCCCAATATGCACATCATACAAATTAATCTCAACAGATGTAGAGCAGCCCATGATCTCCTGAAGAAAAACATGCAAGAACAATC
>JAODAC010003349.1:0-34597 GCA_027575185.1 Mimaenictus wilsoni
AAAACCGCTGTGATCTTAGCACAACAAAATAATAGGGCTAGCACAACTTTTTAAATGGGGAATTACATTGGAAAGTAGTAATTTTTGAACCGAATGTATTACTCTAATGAAATGAAGACCGTTTATTTCAAATTGGAAGACAAATTCATTGGTGCTAAGAAATTGAAGCTCTTGCTATACTATGGAAAACACGCAAATGAAAATTCAGTTATTCCCATAAGGAATACATTGTGGCGATGCTAAAATCAAAAAGAAAGGGATTTAGCAGGAGTTTTCGGCGATTGTTTTTTTTTTTCTCAGGGTGATAGATAATTTCAAGACGATTCTAAACTGGTATAATTTCTTTTAACTAGCTATGCTATTGCTACTTTTTTTTTTAATTTTAAATAAGTAATTCCAATGATTGTCTAAAAACGCGCATATGTTTAGCTAACGCATAGTGTAGCAAGAGCTATCTTCAAATATCTTAACACCAATGAATTTGTCTTTTAATTTTCAATAAACGATGTTAATTAAATTAAATTAAATCATTAGAGTAATTGAAACATTCGGTTCAATAATTACAACTTTCCAATGTAATTTCCCATTTCAAAAGTTGTGCTAGCCGAATTATTTTGTTGTGCTAGGATCACAGCAGTATATAAAAAAGGCAATTTCGAAAAGCAACAAACTTTTGTAACCCAATGAATGTATTAATTTTCGACCAACAACTCCTCCAGTTAATTTGCAAGTCAATTTTGATAATGAACAACGGATCCATTGATCTTTCATTCGTAAAAATGTATTTCGTAAAAATCTCATTTTCGCAGGCATCTTCTTCATCCTACCGTGCATTGACGCTTACGCCAGAGTTGACCTGCGTACAAGGACGTATGATATTCCACCGCAGGAGGTACGCAAACTTGGACGTGTCATCATAAACTAACTTTAAAGAAACATAATCTATTATGTTATATCTGCTACTTTTTCGTCCGCATGTGTCTTGTTCAGGTGCTGACCAAGGACAGTGTCACGGTGTCGGTCGACGCCGTCGTCTACTATCGCGTGTCGAACGCCACCGTCTCGATCGCAAACGTCGAGAACGCACACCATTCGACGCGTCTGCTAGCGCAGACGACGCTGCGCAACATCATGGGCCAGCGGCCCCTACACGAGATCCTCAGCGAGCGCGAGAGCATCTCGCAGCACATGAAGTCGCTGCTGGACGAGGCGACCGACTCCTGGGGCATTAACGTTGAACGTGTCGAAATGTACGTTTACTTTCAATCACGTGTAATGTTTACTTTCAATCACGTCATTAACGGCAAAATGCAGTCGATACATTTTTTTCCGTTTTTTATTTAAGAAGTTCGCCGCCCCTGGTGTTGACATGCACTCTTAACTTTTTATAAGTACACTGATTTTTTAGGTTAGAATATTATTAATTCGTATAATTTCAATATGAAAACTAGTAAAGTAAAGGTTTTTGACCTTATATGTTACTGCATATGGATCAGAAACGGGTAAAGGGGGGGGGGGTGGAAAGGGGACCCCTTTGAAATTTAAAAAATTATTTTTTAAAACTTTTTTTAATAAAATGTAATGATAACTCATTTTAACTTTTTTAATTTGAGGGGTCCCCCCCCGGACATATGTTGAATATTTTTCAAATTTATCAGTTTAACGAAATTCGGAATTATAGAAATCGGATTGTTAAAATTTCTAAAGGGGCCCCTAAAGGGGTTCCCCCAAGAAAGGGCTGGGACCCCTTCTTTATACGAATTTTGGGATTTTTTTAAATTTTTGTGAATTACTAACTTTTTATTATTTAAAAGTATTTGCTAGAGCTATTGAGAGGGTTCCCCCCCAATAATATATTACAGCACCCTTTTCCAACTTTTTTTCCCCTTTGGAAATTCGAAATTTTATTTTTCACTATTTTATTATTCAAAATATGTTGATATAAAATATTTTAGCAAATTCTATTTTTTTTTCATCAGGGGACCCCTCCCCCTACTTGACACGTCTTTTTTTCTTTTATGCGAATTGTTTGAAATCGTTTTTTTTTTCAATTTTGGGTAATTTACAAAAAAAAACATTTGTAGGAACTATTCATTGGTAAAACATTTTGTGCGGTTGTATGGGGGGTCCTCCACTAAGGGGGTCCTCCCACCCCCGTATATCGAAAGCTCGAATTTTTATGCTAATGATCTAAACCTTACAATATGAATCTTCTATTTTTTAACTGAAAGTTCCCCCTATTAGGCATCGTAGGACCCCTTCCCAATAGGTCTACCGAAAAAGAAGAAGGTTGTTAGTTTAACTTTCCTTGTTTAATCGTATTTTAACTTGAACTCATTAAGCTTCAAATTTTCAAAAATGTCAAAATCAATGAGTTAGGTTCGCCACCACTGGTCTAACCATACACTCTTAACAAATATGTATTCCCCACAGTAAGGACGTGCGACTACCGGTACAACTCCAACGTGCAATGGCCGCCGAAGCCGAGGCATCGCGCGAGGCACGTGCCAAAGTCATCGCCGCCGAGGGCGAGCAGAAGGCATCGCGAGCCCTGCGCGAAGCATCCGAAATCATCGGCGATTCGCCAGCTGCTCTCCAGCTTCGCTATCTGCAGGTAATTACATTACGTGCAGTGAAAATTGCACGGAACCTGTTTTGCATGGGTTTTTGGGTGTAAATAAATTTGACTAGGAGAGTTTCTAAATTGTCCGACACGGAATTCAATGAAAAATTTTATAAGTGTACTACACATATATCGACATATAGACAGAATTTGTGTTAACGGGATTTTTCCACTTTTTCGGCCAAAGACTTAGCCAAAAAAAAATCAAAGTTAAAATTTTTTACATGTAAAATTTAAATAGTGTTTTTTTTTGGACAAACTGCGTAAAATCCCTTTAACATAAATTATTTTCATATAAATACTACACGTACACAAATATTCATTAAATTCCGTGTCGGACAATTGAGACACTCTCCTTAGGAGTGAAAAACGGTTGCATGCTATTAAAAAATAAAATGCTAAGCTTTCCCACAACATTTCACATTGAAAATAACAAATAACTAAGAAAAAAGGTTTTAAAAAATACTTTGAATTGCATGTTGTATAAATAAACTAACCTTAAATGTCTTAAAAATGCATTAAATTGCCTTAAATTACTTTAAAAGCACTGGGGAAAAATGTGAATATCACTAATGAACTTGATCTCTGTCTCTTGTCCCCTCGTCTCAGACTCTGAATACGATATCGTCGGAGAAGAACTCGACGATCGTGTTTCCGCTGCCAATTGACGTGCTCTCGTATTTTCTTAAAGGAAAGGACTTGAATTTCCCCTAATTATATAATTACACACGCCCACACATACGCAAGTCACCAGTAAACACCACTAAATATACAGGCACATTAAATATTAAAAATTAAATCACTATACACATTTTGCCAAAACATATAAACTCAAATCTATTCACAAAAAAAAAAGATATAAATTAGAAATGTTTTTTTTTCAATTTTTTTTTTCGCGTTACTAACTGAAAAGAAATTAATTCGAAACATGCGCCAATTTTTCGAAAGAAGCACAATTTTTAAACGTTTAAAGGTTATTTATATTTAAAAGTTTTTTTGAAGCCAAACACAACCAAACACGAAAATACTAAATAAGATTTCTTCGCACATATTAACAGGAACGTAAATATTTTTTAACGACGCTAAATAATTTTAAAAAATAATAAAATATAAACGAACACCATCAAAGTTTAATTAAAAATTAAATCACTATACACATTTTGCCAAAACATATAACCTCAAATCTATTCACAAAAAAATTAGATATAAATTAGAAATTTTTTTTTCAATTTTTTTTTCGCGTTACTAACTGAAAAGAAATTAATTCGAAACATGTGCCAATTTTTCGAAAGAAGCACATTTTTTTAAACGTTTAAAGGTTATTTATATTTAAAAGTCTTTTGAAGCCAAACACAACCAAACACGAAAATACTAAATAAGATTTCTTCGCAAATATTTACAGGAACGTAAATATTTTTTAACGACGCTAAATAATTAAAAGAAATAATAAAATATAAACGAACGCCATCAAAATTTCTGTGGTAAATAATATGTACAACAATATTCGTTTCATGCACCGAACCAATATATTTATTCGTTGAAGTAAGAGTTTAAAAAGTAGGCAATTACGTTGTTTAATGTTGAATAAAACCAGGTAATTTCGTGTATAATTATGTTGTATTATATAATATTGCCTAAAACGCCAATGTGCACGCAGGTCGGGTCTTACATAAAGGTTAATCTTGTAATTGCACGGATTATAAACGATTATCTTGTTTGTTTTCTGCGTTTTTTTAATGTTTTTTTAGACGTTTGTTTAATCCTTTAATTATTGGAACTTATATAATGATAGAAAAGATATAAAGATAGGGAGAGGGACCCTCTTCTGGATTATATATTTTAATGATTTTGATTATTTTTGACTTTTTACTTATCTTTTACCTACTTTTTAATTTTTTTTTCTGGAAGGGGGTCCCCCCTCATAGGGGCCCCCCTCTAATTTTTTATAATTTTATTAGAAGGTTCTTATTATTTATATGCAGAGTATAAATTTGTATAAATAAAATGAAGCAATAAATCAACATTTTTTTGTGGGGGCTCCTATATTTTTACTTTTTTTGCATCCTAAACGTTTGTTTAATGTCTTTAATCATTAGAACTTGAATAAAGATAGATTTTAGAATTTTAGCGAAATTTTTAATGCAAAATATTTTTTAAGAGGGGAACGGACCCTCTGGGACCCCTCTTCGGGATTATATATTTTGGTGATTTTGATTATTTTTGACTTTTTTCATTTACCTTTACCTACATTTTAACTTTTTAATTTTTTTCTTGAAGGGGTCCCCCCTCATAGGGCCCCCCCTCTTACTTTTTATAATTTTATTAGAAGTTTCTTATTATTTATAGGCAGAGTAGAAATTTATATAAATAAAATGAAACTAGAAATCAACACTTTTTATGGGGGGCTTCTATATTTATACTTTTTTGCATCCTACACGTTTGTTTTGATGATTATTATCATTAGAACTTGAATAAAGATAGATTTTAGGATTTTAGCGAAATTTATAATGCAAAATATTTTTTTAAGAGTTGAGGGACCCTCTGGGACTCCTTTGCAGGATTAAATAACGAGGGAGCCCCTATGGGAACGTTTATTTTTGGAAACTGGGTGGCCATATGGCGCCCTCTCCAAATTGTAATATTTTGATTTCTACAAGAGTTTTTCTACTTTTTAGAAGAACCCCCTACTGATAATTATTTTAATGTTTTTAGATTTTAATAAAGCGTCCCTTTTTTTAAGAGGGGGGGGTCCACATAGTTTAAATAGTTCGGTGGCTACAAGCCTTTTAAAATTTTGAAGGGGGTTCCCCCATATAGAAGCGTCCCCTCTCCAAATTTAACTGTTAGTTATTGTACGACTTTTTAAATTACTTTCATATATAGCCTATTTTACTTTTTTGAAGGGGGCCCCCTCATATAAGGGGGCCTCCCAAAAAAAATTAATATAATTTTATAATATATAGGATTAGATTTATGTTCAATGAACTCTACATTTTGAATTTTTTCGGAAGGGGGTCCCCCGATTATTAAATTATTTCAATTTTTAATTGTTAAACCACAATTGTGGATCAATGGTACACTTCTCCGTTTATTTACTATGTAGTTTAATTAAAAGTTCTTCTTTAGGTAAATAATTTCAAGATTTTCTCCAATTAGTGTAATTTATGTTAATAAATAAATTTTGAAAAATATTTATACGTGTTTCGAAAAACGATGAAACGCTCTAAAACAACGGAAACCAACATCACTGAGCAATTAAACAAAGCGTTTCATCGATATTCGTCTAGTAAAACACCCAAAACAAAAACAAAAAACACAAAAATTCACAAAAAAACACAAATAACACGAGTTTGTTGAATAAAACGTGGAATTGATCTTTCATATTTCAACTTGATGTTTTTAATTGATTTTCAATTGATAATCTATCTATGCGAGTGTGTACTTTCTACTAAAATAAATCTTTCACTTTACGCATAATGATTAATTAACAAAAACTAATTTTAAGTAGAAAATATATCGAAATATACGAAATATGCGAAAAGGTAGTTAAAGTAGTTAAATGTTTAGGTAGAATTAAGCGCGTGAAATGTTCACAAATGGCGTTGTCGTGTTGGGTGTTGGCTGCGATTCGCAGGCCTCTCTGCAAAGTGATTAATCAATTTCCACTCTCAGTTGCGGGAAAACCTGGCGTTTCTAATGTGTGCCACGTTCGCGTTTTTCACACGTTTTTCTGCACGGAAAATCTGCCGACGCGAACGCCGGCATCGAGGTGAGCGAAACGCCCTCGTTTTCCACATTTTTCTTTTATTGCACATTTTCTTCCTTCGGAGCATAACTTCCTACCCTACGAAGGAAGAAAATGGTGGAAATTCAGCCAATATTCACATCGCAAGATACCTCATCAATTAAATAATTGATGAGGACACTTTTTTTGACATTTGTGAACTTTTTTAACCAGAAATAAATAAATTATTCAGCATTAAATTAAATCTAGGAAAATATGCGGTATATACTATAAATGTTTAATATTACAAAGTATGATAAGGCCTATTAAAGTACATTAAGTGTTATTAAATGATAAAGAAACAAGAAAAAGGCGATCAGTTTAAAATTACAACTAAAAACATCAATTTGTGAAATTTGCGAAATCAATTTTCAATGTGTTTTGTTTACATTTTCTTAATTACTGCCTATCTTAATTACTTACTTATTTATGTACTTACTGACACTTATAATTACGGGTAATTACAATTAACATATATTCTAAACAATTAAAACACATTAAGTAAAATATATTAGTAGTTAATTAAACTAATAATTTGTTTAAAGTGTTTGGTTTGGTTTGGTTGCTAACAAATTTGCACATTTGAGGGAAAAAAAACACAACAGATTTTTCAACAAAATCACACATATATCAGTAACTAATGCATCAACAACTCGATGGTGTGTAATTTTTAAGTTTATGCAAATTTTGTGCACATATACACACTATATACAGTGACTATATATCAGCAAAATGATATGAATGTAACGAACTTTTAATCTTCAAATAAATATATCAACATTCTATGGTGAAGAAAATGATACTGGTCATTTATTCCAATATTATAAACGTTAAAATATATGTTTTAATCTCTTTTATATACGCAACTAAGTTTATTGTTTAAAAAAAGGCTTGGCCAACAAAAAAAAATTTATAATATTTTTTACTTTCATTTCTTTCTTTCTATTTTTGCAATTTTCATTTTTTTAGGGGGGGGTCCCCACCATTTAGCCCCCCCTCTGTAAAATGTAAATATTTTGATTTTTAATAAAGTTTTAATTTGGTAAAGATTGAATTCTCTTTTTTGAAATCTTTTTTTAGATAGGGGTCCCCCCCACCACTTTCTAATTTAAACATGTTGATTTGTATAAAAGTATTGAATTTAAATTCATCCTGTTTATATTCATTTTTTTTTGAAAACCTAAAATCTTTTGCCCCCCGCCTCCAATTAGCCTCCCTCTGTAAAATGTAAATATTTTGATTTTTCATAAAGTTTTAATTTGGTAAAGATTGAATTCTCTTTTTTGAAATCTTTTTTGGAAGGGGGTCCCCCCACCACTTTCTAGTTAAAACATGTTGATTTGTATAAAAGTGTTGAATTTAAATTCATCCTGTTTATATTCATTTTTTTGGAAAACCTAAAATTAGCCCCCCTCTGTAAAATATAAATATTTTGATTTTTAATAAAGTTTTAATTTGGTAAAGATTGAATTCTCTTTTTTGAAATCTTTTTTTGGAAGGGTGTCCCCCCACCACTTTCTAATTTAAACATGTTGATTTGTATAAAAGTGTTGAATTTAAATTCATCCTCTTTATATTCATTTTTTTTTGGAAAACATAAAATCTTTTGACCCCCGCTCCCAATTAGCCCCCCTCTGTAAAATGTAACTATTTTGATTTTTCATAAAGTTTTAATTTGGTAAAGATTGAATTCTCTTTTTTGAGATCATTTTTTTGGAAGGGGGTCCCCCACCACTTTCTAGTTTGAACATATTTATTTGTATAAAAGTGTTGAATTTAAATTCATCCTGTTTATATTCATTTGTTTGGAAAACCTAAAATTAGCCCCCCTCTGTAAAATATAAATATTTTGATTTTTAATAAAGTTTTAATTTGGTAAAGATTGAATTCTCTTTTTTGAAATCTTTTTTTGGAAGGGTGTCCCCCCACCACTTTCTAATTTAAACATGTTGATTTGTATAAAAGTGTTGAATTTAAATTCATCCTCTTTATATTCATTTTTTTTTGGAAAACATAAAATCTTTTGACCCCCGCTCCCAATTAGCCCCCCTCTGTAAAATGTAACTATTTTGATTTTTCATAAAGTTTGAATTTGGTAAAGATTAAATTCTCTTTTTTGAAATCTTTATTGGAAGGGGGTCCCCCCACCATTTTCTAGTTTAAACATGTTGATTTGTATAAAAGTGCTGAATTTAAATTCATCCTGTTTATATATTTTTTTTTGGAAAACCTAAAACCTTTTGGGGCCCCCCTTCTATGGTACCCCCCTCCCCGAAATATTTCCAATTTTCTTTCATTTTGGATTTAGAAAATAAAATTTTCAATTTTTAATCGTAAATATTTCACAATATTTAAAATTTAAAATTATCATTTGTCAAAACAACAATGAAAAATATGGAGCTGTGTGATTACTAAGTGAATTTCCCCGTCCGCCACCGTCAGCGTCAATGCGACTTTGAATATTTACGTACACATCTATCTGCTTGTGTGTACTTTTGTGGTGACATTAATGTGCAACTAGTTAGGCATCATCATCATCATCAAAGCAAATTTGCACTCGATGAGGCAGACCGTGACATCGTTTCGTGCCCGCATCTGGGTCGACACACAAACAACGGCGCTGAAGGTGTTCGTCATCAGTGGAAAAAATAATAATTTGCACTGCAACACGCCAGACAACACTACAATGCAGCCGACCACACATATGAGTGTTGAGCAAATTAACAAATTTCGCCATGACTGCAACACGAGTGCAAAACGAGGCGAAATTTGATGATTTAGCAATGCACAATTTTACGATATGCACTGCATTTTTTTAACGATGGAATTGTATTTTTTCCCTGGTGTCGGGGGTGTGTGAAAAAGCCTTTCGTTTTTCTTGTAAAATTATCATTTATTACGAACATTGTCATCAAAAATTGTTTTAATTGAAACAAAAAAAAAAACATAATAAATGCAAGTTAAACAGATTCATCTCATAAATTCTCTTCAATCTTGCATTTTTGAATGTTTGAATGTTTGGAATGAACTGAAAAGGGTTTAAAAAACTTGCAAAAAATTTGAAGAATTTAAAATGTAATTATTTCATGATTTATTAATTCAAAAGCAGAGCAGAAAATCTGATAAGCACAATCTGCAAGTAGCATTTTGATATTCCAGAAAGTCATTAAGCAATTAAAATATTAATTCGTTGCTTTTATACGCCGTTAAAATGCTTTTGCCAAATGGGGTTAATGTCGTTAATTTTTTGTGTGACCCGCGTTTGTGTGTGTTTTCTCTGCGGTGTGTGTACGTGTGAGTTGTAAGCGTGTGTGTCGTGCATTTTGGCTTAAAACGACAAAAGACACAGTTTTGTTGTACAATAAAATGCGAAAAACTTGATAAGCCAACATAAATTACTCCCAAAACGAAATTAAAGCTGAACAAAAATTTACGAAGCACGATTGCATTCCTTAAACTTTGCAAATTAAAGTGTGATCCCTCCCCCCCCCCAAAAAAAACGGGCATAATATATACTCATTATCAGTGCTTCTCAAACGGTGACATGGTAAGAAAAGTTGAGAGAGATACTGGTATAAAAAATTCTTCCTTCCTGACATTCATTAGTTGGAATGGAAAAAAATATTTAGAAAAAATTATTAAGAAAAAATATTTGAAAAAAAAAATTAAACAGTGTTTCTCAAAGGGTGGTATCGACAAATAAAAGTTGCCAGCAACTGGGGGAAAAATGAAGCATTTTACCGGCTCGCCTTATTTTCCTAGAATGGAGTTTGTCATATAAAAATTGTTAGATCAGTGCTTCTGAAACGGTGATATTGAAAAATACACTTTTGAGAACTACTGTGATACAATGAAGTTTGACATTCGCAAAAACATCAGTGCTTCTCAAAATGTGGTACTGAAGCAAAATGTTGAGAAGTACTGGTATAAAAAATTCTTAAACTGTGATATTGAAAAATAAACTTTTCAGAACCACTGATTTACAAATAATCTTTTATGGCTCGGTATCATCTTACATTGAATAACGTTTGGCATTCACAAAAAAATCAGTGCTTCTCAAAATGTGGCACTGAAATAAAATGTTGAGAAGTACTGGTATAAAAAATTCTGAAACTGTTATATTGAAAAATAAACTTTTCAGAACGATTGATTTAAAAATAATCTTCTATGGCTCGGTATCATCTTACATTGAATAACGTTTGACAATCACAAAAAAATCGGTGCTTCTCAAAATGTGATACTGAAGCAAAATGTTGAGAACTACTGGCATAAAAATTCTGAAACTGTGATATTTTGAAAATAAACTTTTCAGAACCCCTGATTTAAAAATAATCTTCTATGGCTCGGTATCATCTTACATTGAATAACGTTTGACAATCACAAAAAATCAGTGCTTCTCAAAATGTGGCACTGAAATAAAATGTTGAGAAGTACTGGTATAAAAAATTCTGAAATTGTTATATTGAAAAATAAACTTTTCAGAACGACTGATTTAAAAATAATCTTCTATGGCTCGGTATCATCTTACATTGAATGAAGTTTGTCATTCCCCCCAAAAAAAGTCAGTGCTTCTCAAAATGTAGTACTGAAGCAAAATGTTGAGAACTACTGGCATAAAAATTCTGAAACTGTGATATTTTGAAAATAAACTTTTCAGAACCACTGATTTAAAAATAATCTTCTATGGCTCGGTATCATCTTACATTGATTAACGTTTGGCATTCACAAAAAATCAGTGCTTCTCAAAATGTCGTACTGAAGCAAAATGTTGAGAACTACTGGCATAAAAATTCTGAAACTGTGCTATTTTGAAAATAAACTTTTCAGAACCACTGTTTTAAACATAATCTTCTATGGCTCGGTATCATCTTACATTGAATAACGTTTGACATTCACAAAAAAAAATCAGTACTTCTCAAAATGTGGCACTGAACAAAAATGTTGAGAACTACTGGTATACAAAATAATCCTCTTGACGCCCGCGCCTGCACCTAGAATGGCGTTTATCATAAAAATGTGTTTTCGTAATCAGACAGCCGTCGCCTGCAACCGATGTAAATCAACTTGGTCGGCTATTTTTCTCTCTGCTATTTTTGCAGCTGAGAAAAAAAAAGTCCTACAAATGCAAAAACATAAAAATGCAAATGTAAGGGCTGCACCACACATTGTTTATTTTCCCCTATTCGGATATTATTTGCTATTTTTAGGCGTGCATGTGAGTAAAAAGTAAATTTTTGTGTAGGTAACTTTTTCAATGCGCCTGGCAATCTTTCAATTTGCAGGAAAAAATATTCTTAGGGCGTGGTGTAAAGAGGCGAATAAGTTTTCTTATCGTTTGCGCCATATTTTTTGCCCTTCTCTACTTCATTTTCGCAATGTATTTGTTTTCTATGAGGGTAGAAACACGTATAGTTGATAAATAGTTTACTGCAGGATGTGGCTGGTGGCACCACCGCAGCATCCTCAAGTGGGTAGACTTTGTAAAGTAAAAGGACCAAAATGGGATTTGATATACGCGCCGAAACACCGCCGCCCTTTGTCGAGTTTGCGATTCTTGGAACATCAAGATAATTGACTAGACCTTGCTTATTTCAGTTAATAACATGTTTGAGATTATAATTTTACTTCTTAAGATTAGGGTTTGCTTACAATTAGTGATTAACAAAAAATAGCTTCAACTTTTAATAATTACAGAGGAGATGAGGAAGAGGAAATTATGCAACTTGTATAACATATTTTTTTAAAGAAAATCTTAGCGAATTGTGATATTTCGTTCCTTTTTTGTTATTAGCATTCGATTTCTTAGATTTAGAGTAAATTGCACTGAAACGTGAATGAAAACGTGTTTGGATGTGTCCTAGGTACGTATTTTGGGCTACAAGTGTGTTTAAACACGTCGGGAGATCGTTATACTTAACTGTTTTAAAATTAGCATAAGCTTTTTGATATTTTGAAAAAGTTTCTTTCAAATGTAAGACAAACTATGTGTTTTGTTTTGAAACAATTTATTTTCGTTAAAATGTGTGTTTAAACACATCCGGAGATCGGTAACTTTAACTGATGTAAAGTTAATTGATATTTTTCTGAAAGTTTCACTAAAATATACGTGTTTTTTTTTTCGTTAATAACATTCGATTTCTTAGATTTTTGGTAAATTTCACTGAAACGTGAATGAAAACGTGTTTAGATGTGTCCAAGCTACGTATTTTGGGCTACAAGTGTGTTTAAACACGTCGGGAGATCGTTATACTTAACTGTTTTAAAATTAGCATAGGTTTTCTGATATTTTGAAAAAGTTTTTTTCAAATGTAAGAGAAACTATGTATTTTTTTAAACAATTTGTTTTCGTTAAAATGTGTGTTTAAACACATACGGAGGTCGGTAACTTTAACTGATGTAAAGTTAATTGATATTTTGAGAAAGTTTCAATTTTTAAGTTTCGCACATTCAAAAGTTGAATAAAAGGTTATAAATGTGTTTAGCTGTGTTTAAACGACTTATTTTCTACTGAAATATAAAGAAAATAATACAAATAAACTTTTCTAAATCAATATATTCAGATATCGCTGTTTTTTCACTAAATTTTTATCAATTCTAAAGTTTAGAACATTCTAAAGTTGCATAAAAGTCTATAAACGTGTTTAGCTGTGTTTAAGCGACTGATTTTCAACTGAAACATAAAGAAAATAATACAAATCAATTTTTCTAAGGCAATATATTCAGATATCAGTGTTTTTTCGCTAAATTTTTATCAATTCTTGAGTTTAACACACTCAAAAGTTGCATAAAAGTCTAAAAACGTGTTTAGATGTGTTTAAATGACTTATTTTCTACTGAAACTTAAAGCTAATAATACAAATCAACTTTTCTACGTCGAAATTTTCAGTTAGCGCTGTTTTTTCGCTAAATTTTTATCAATTCTAAAGTTTAGAACATTCTAAAGTTGCATAAAAGTCTATAAACGTGTTTAAGCGACTTATTTTCAACTGAAACATAAAGAAAATAATACAAATCAATTTTTCTAAGTCGATATATTCAGATATCGCTGTTTTTTCACTAAATTTTTATCAATTCTAAAGTTTAGCACATTTGAAAGTTGTATAAAACTCTATAAACGTGTTTAGCTGTGTTTAAACGACTTCTTTTCTACTGAAACATGAAGATAATAATTCACATCAACTTTCCTAAGTCGATATATTCAGATATCACTGTTTTTTCGCTAATTTTTTATCAATTCTTAAGTTTAGCACATTCAAACGTTGCATAAAAGTTTAAAAACGTGTTTAGATGTGTTTAAACGACTTATTTTCTACTGAAACATAAAGATAATAATACAAATCAATTTTTCTAAGTCAATATATTCAGATAGCACTGTTTTTTCGCTAAATTTTTATCAATTCTTAAGTTTAACACACTCAAAAGTTGCATAAAAGTCTTAAAACGTGTTTAGCTGTGTTTAAACGACTTGTTTTCTACTGAAACATAAAGCTAATAATACAAATCAATTTTTCTAAGTCAATATATTCAGATATCACTGTTTTTTCGCTAAATTTTTATCAATTCTAAAGTTTAGAACATTCAAATTTGCATAAAAATCTATAAACGTGTTTAGCTGTGTTTAAACGACTTATTTTATACTGAAACATAAAGATAATAATTCACATCAACTTTCCTAAGTCGATATATAAATATAAAGCTAATGATACAAATCAACTTTTCTGCGTCGAAATTTTCAGATAGCGCTGTTTTTTTGCTAAATTTTTATCAATTCTTAAGTTTAGCACATTCAAAAGTTCTATAAAAGTTTAAAAACTTGTTTAGATGTGTTCAAAAGACTTATTTTCTACTGAAACATAAAGCTAATAATACAAATCAATTTTTCTAAGTCAATATATTCAGATATCACTGTTTTCTCGCTAAATTTTTATCAATTCTTAAGTTTAACACACTCAAAAGTTGCATTAAAGTTTAAAAACGTGTTTAGATGTGTTTAAACGACTTATTTTCTACTGAAACATAAAGATAATAATTCACATCAACTTTCCTAAGTCGATATATTCAGATATCACTGTTTTTTCGCTAAATTTTTATCAATTCTTAAGTTTAGCACATTCAAAAGTTGCATAAAAGACTAAAAACGTCTTTAGTTGTGTTTAAGCGACTTATTTTCAACTGAAACATAAAGAAAATAATACAAATCAATTTTTCCAAGTCCAAATACTCAGATATCTCTGTTTTTCTCCAAAAAAAATTATCAGTTCTTAAGTTTAAGACCTTTCAAAAGTGCAAAAAGGTTTTCCAAACATAAAATATGTCGATTTATTTATTTTCCACAGCTCCGCTTTTTGTTTAGCCGCTTGTTTGCAAATTTTTAACGCTTTTGGCGTGGTTTTAGTTTGAGATTGAGCGTTTGCAAACATATTACACCTCGATTCTCACGTAAATGTCGATACATAAATTTTCCAGACTCTGAACACGATCTCCGCCGAGAAGAACTCCACCATCGTGTTCCCGCTACCGATCGACATGCTGACGTACTTCATGCAATCGAAGGGATAAGTAATGATGATGCTGAATTGAAGCAGTTTAGATTTCGCACGTGTCGCACTATACTCGTAAACAGGAGATAAACAAACAAGCAACCAAAAAAAAAACAGTGGTCGGGAATCGGCAAGAATACTCACAGTCGACGCCACTTCGTCGACGAATCGACGAAGATATCTTTCAGATTTTGCTACAAAAAAAAATCAACTCAACTATCACTTATCGATTATGATACTGATAAGAACCATCTTGCGACTTGCTGCAGCTTGTCCATAAGCGTTGAATCGTTTTGGAACGATCACTTTGCATAGTGATATGACGTTTTATGAAGATGAGCTTTTCATTTTTTCAACGCCGATTTCGATTTTCGACGAATTTGTCTCAAGAGAGCGACAAAGCTAACACTGGGAAATTGTGCAAATTTGATAAAAGAGAAACACCAATTTGAATACGGAATACTGCGACATTTTACTATTTTACTATATAAATGTAGACAGATAAGAATAATGGATTTTGATGCAATATTTTTTGAACTAAATTTTGTGGAAATTGCACTGGGTTTAAGCTAATCTTAGAATCAATGAAACTCATCATGAAATTGTGATAAAAAGCGTTTCTTAACGCTAATGCATTCACTTTATCAACGCTTTGGTTTAGAGATAATATTTTCGCAAATGA
Organism: Mimaenictus wilsoni; assembly: GCA_027575185.1. NCBI lineage: Eukaryota > Metazoa > Arthropoda > Insecta > Coleoptera > Staphylinidae > Mimaenictus > Mimaenictus wilsoni. Next base: position 15,630 of record JAODAC010003349.1, read on the forward strand.
CAACTTCAACAAATATATTCGTCGATTTCGTATAACGTACAAATTTCTCTACAAAATTTTACAAAAAAAAATCGTTAAAATATATGAATAGATATTTGAAAAATATTTAAACGAAATGTCGTTATATAAAACTTTGTTCGTTAAACGAGGTAATTTACTCGTTAAACGAGGCATTTTACTCGTTGATCGAATAATACCAAAATAGAAAATATTAAGATAGAATGACAAATTTTAAATGTTATACTTGAAAAAAAGTATTATACTCGTTAAACGAGTATAACGTTATACGAGGTTAATCATGAAAATTATCAAACAGAGGTCCCTTGAATGAAAAACACAAAAAGATCGAATTACAAAAATTAAAATTCATTTGCCATTCGACTTCGATCCTTTGACCTCGTATAACGAGTTTTTTTTTCTGTATAATGTTTTACAAACTACATGAAGAAACATATGAATTGAACCTTTCAAAAATACTTCGTTGAATGAAATAACGTTAAACGAAATGTATGTTCGTTAAACGAGGTAATGTACTCGTTATGTGAAGTACCAACAAAAATTAAATTACTTTAGTATTGAAGCTTTGAATTCTATATGTTAACGAAATGTTTTTCACTGGAGTACATACGGGTATAGAACGTTATGCGAGAACAACGTTATATGAGGTCAAATGCAAAACATTACACGCAAAGATTCCTGGAAAACAGTTTACAGTGAAAACATCTGTAAATGGAAAAAATCATAAAAATAAAATAAAAATTATACCAAATCAATCTTGACCTCGTATAACGAGCAATTTTTTTCTGCATAACGTAATCATAACGTATAAGAAGCATAAGAAAAGAGAAATAATGAATATAAGCATTGAAAAAAACTTTGAAACGTTAAAAGAAATGTCTTTATGCAAGGCTTGGTTCGTTAAACGAGATAGTTTACTCGTTAAACGAGGTAATTTACTCGTTAAACGAGGTGATTTACTCGTTAAACGAAACCGAAAGTTTTATTTCGAAAAAAAAACATGAAATTTTGAATTTACAATATTAAAAAATAATTTACTCGTTTTTTTTTAAACGCGTTAAACGAGTATAATGTTAAACAAAACCAACGTTATACGAGGTCGATCGGAATAAAGAAACTAGAAATACACACAAATCGAAATAAAGAAACTAGAAATAAACACACATCTTTAAAGGAAGAGAAAAGAAACAAAAAAATATCCTGAAATTACGTTGAAATATATTTAATTGATCTCTTGGGAAATCACTGATATTGCCTTGCCTTGTATTGCGTTCGTTGATGCACAAATAATGTACAAACACGAAGAGAACAAAACACCGATACATTTCGTTGTTCATTCGCAAGTTGTCCACTAGTTGTGTTTGTTATTTGTTTTGAATTTGTTAATATTGATTGGGTTTTTTTCGGCAATGTAGAACAATTTAAATAAACGTTGTATGCTTGTGAAAATCCATGGCGTGTTATTTGCACTTAATTAGCGCATTCGATTTCAGTGCGCGATTATTATAGTTGCCATGGTCAACTGATTACAGTTCGTCGAATTAGTCGGTGAATCATCGCCGGTGGTGGATTTGGATTTGGGTGGCGATGTGGCGTAAATAGACAAATGGATACTCCGTGATGCAATTCATCATGACCAAGCTCGCTCTCGCACTGCCTCCGGAGTGAGAGAGCGAGCTTGGTCGATTTTGCCTGTTTTCCGGGAAAACTAGGGCGTTTACCAGTTGCATGCAATATACATGAAATTAGGTGAAATGCATTTCATCGTATGTTATCCAGTTCGTATGTGTGTAATATGTCATCTGTTTGTATTGCGAATATTTCTTTATTTTTCATATTTTCATCGAGTTTTTCAAGAGTACCAGGCATAAAAGTTTGTAAAATAGAGGATGGTAAGACGGTAAGTGGAAAATCTGTCCGGGAATCGCCTATAACAGGGGTGAGCAATCTTTTTTTTATTGAATCAGTCAAAATACTGAATTCTTTGATCATCGCACGTTTTTGCATATTTTCATCGAGTTTTTCTTACATAAAAAGCGTAAATATACATAAAATAGGGGATGGTAAGAGGGTAAGTGGAAAATCGGTCCGATAATCGCCTATAACAGGAGTGAGCAACCTTTTTTTATGATGGAACCAGCGAAAATACTGTATTTTCTGACGAATCGTACGTTTTTCATGTTTTCATCGAGTTTTCCATAAGTAAAATCATAAATATTTGTAAAAATTGTGGATGGTAAGATGGCAAGTGGAGAAACGGTCCGGGAATCGCCTATAACAGGGGTGAGTAACTTCTTTTTTATGATTTAATCAGTCAAAATACTGAATTATTTGATCAGTCGCACGTTTTTGCATATTTTCATCGAGTTTTCCTTGATGAAAAAGCATAAATATACGTAAAATTGGGGATGCTAAGATGGTAAGTTGAAAAAGTGTCTGAAAATCTCCTATAATAGGGATGAGCAACCTTTTATCATGATTGAACCAGTCAAAATACTGAATTCTCTGATGAGTCATACGATTCATATATTCATCGAGTTTTTCATGAATAAAAAACATAAATATTTGTAAAAATTGAGGATGGTAATATGGTAAATGGAAAAACGGTCCGGGAACCGCCTATAACAGGAGTGAGCAACTTTTTTTTATGATTGAACCAGTCAAAATACTGAATTCTTTGATCAGTCGAACGTTTTTGCATATTTTCATCGAGTTTTCCATGATTAAAAAGTATAAATATACGTCAAATTGGGGATGGTAAAACGGTAAGTGGAAAAACGGTCCGGTAATCGCCTATAACAGGAGTGAGCAACCTTTTTTTATGATGGAACCAGCGAAAATACTGAATTTTTTGACGAATCATACGTTTTTCATGTTTTCATCGAGTTTTCCATAACTAAAATCATAAATATTTGTAAAAATTGTGGATGGTAAGATGGTAAGTGGAAAAACGGTCCGGGAATCGCCTATAACAGGGGTGAGCAACCTTTTTTTATGATTGAACCAGTCAAAATACTGAATTATTTGATCAGGCGCACATTTTTGCATATTTTCATCGTGTTTTTCATGATTAAAAAGCATAAATATGCGTAAAATTGGGGATGCTAAGATGGTAAGTGGAAAAAGTGTCTGAGAATCGCCTATAACAGGGGTGAGCAATCTTTTTTATAACGGAACCAATCAAAATACTGAATTTTTACTGAGTTTTTTAAAAGTGAAGCTTGAAAAATACGAAAAACTGACGATCATAAAACAGAAAGTGAAAAAACTGTGTAAGAATCGTTTTTAACAGGGCTGAGCAACCTTTTCTTATTATTAAACCAGTAAAAATGCTGAATTTTTGTAACGGGTCTCTTTTTGTCCCCTTACTGCTTTAGTTTCTGAGTCAAGGGTCGACTTAGATTATGAATCGATCTTTAAAGCCAGCGGGGCTCCCCCTTGAGACTTAGAAGACTTCACGGGTCACGTGTTGCTCATCCCTGGTTTATAATATTATTAACAATCAGAGTAATAGCATTTTTAAAGCACGCATAGCTTGTATATTGAATATTTTATAAGATTGATCGATATTGCTTCAAGTTAACTTAACATTTCATGAAGGTAAGTGGTTGTGGCATCTCCACAACCTCCACTCACCTAAGAAGAATTTATTGTAAATTTATTATACTAATATATGTATATTTTCCGAGTGATAGGGAAAACACTAATATTAAATTTGAAGATAGTATCAATTTTTGTTCATCATCGGTCGTATTTTAGTAGAAAATAGGTCAAGAAAATTATTTTAGGAAACTCTAGTAAGAGTTACCGCCTTGTGTATTGATATTTTTTAATATTTTCGGAGTGCAAAAAAGAAAAAATTGAATTGCAAAAGTGAAAAATATCGTACTCTATGTTAATTCTTGAGTTTACGGTACGAAAAGGAACGTTTTTCGTTATTTTTCTGCGATATATTATCCAAAAAGAACTTTAATAAAGTTGAGTAATTTTTATTAGGATGTTCTTGTTAGAGTTACAATATTATTTACCCATATGTTTATATTTCCTGGATGAAAATACTCCATTTAGTCCATTTCTTGTATTTTTTCGGTGGTATTTTATAAGGAAATACTTCAAAATGTCCACGCAAATTAGTTTAAGACAGACAAAAATCACAGTTTTTGGCCGCGCGCGCTCTTTTCGCAATTTTCGAGGAGTTCTTTTACTCTAGATTTTTCTAACTAAATATGAAGCTATGAAGATGAAACAAACATCAAAATGCTCCCCAATTCTTCTACTTTCCCATGGTATCGAACATATTTCAATCCGAATATGATAAAACTCCTTTATACTGCTTTTAAAGTGAGCTGTTTTATGAAAGTTTTTATAAGTAAAAAGAACAACCGATAAATCCATGAAATATATTATAAAACAAGATATAATCGATACCTACACAAAACCGATTAGAAAAATATTAATGTCATGTTAAAGTACATAAAAAGGGGAATAAATTGATATATGTGACATATTGTTCGTTTGACGGATAAGTGTGAAAAACCCCTGTTGAAGTGCAGATTCAAATTTTCATAAAACAGCTCATTTTAAAAGCAATATAAAGGAGTTTTATCGTAATGGAATTGAAATAAGTTTAATACCATGAGAAAGTAGAAGAATAGGGGATTTAGTCCATTTCTTGTATTTTTTCAGTGATATTTAACCAGGAAATACTTCAAAATGTGCAAGCAAATTAGTTTAAGACAAGTTTGACACAGTAATTTGATGGGAGTACTTACTCATAGCTAAGAATTCCTCTGTTATTATTATTATTATTATTTCTCTATTATACAACTTCCCTTCTGTAGTAAATACATCCCTTTGCATCTAATGATCAGAAGTCTAAGTAAGCTAAATAAGCTGGCATTAATTACAGTTGAACAAATATTTAATGGACATATTTCGTAAATAAGTGAAATACATGAATACATGAAATAAATTGAGTTATAAAGAATGCAAGTTCGGAATCCAGTCCATTAGACCCTTCGAAATTGGCTAAATAAGCAAATTTAGGTTTAAGGTTAATTTTGCAGCCTAATTCGAAAGTTTCCTGTTTCAACTTACTTTACGAGTATCTAGAATATCCTCACAAAATGGTATTTCAATGAATGTTAGGAAACTTTGCAAACGGAAGCTCTGCAACATTGTATCAGGAAATTCAAATTAGGAATTATGTAGACTTCGTTTAAAACGCCACAAAATGCAGATCTTACAGACAAAAATACCGGCATTAAAGAACGAGAAACATAATTAAGAAAACAATATTATTTAAAAACAAGGAAAAAATAAAAGATTTTAACAGATACAGGGCAAAAACAGCTTAAAATCTTATACAACTTGTACGTTCTTAACAAATAAAACCGTTTAAAAACACCTACAACAATCAAAATTGCTTCTAAATTGCACTAACTGATCAAATGGTCAATCAATTTCTACGCTAGCGAATTGGTGCACGGTTGTTGCACGTAATTGAGGCAGAATCCTCGATTGCCTTGATCCTGCGGTGCCTCGCGTGCATCCGTATGGAAGTACAAACGGAAGGGCTTCACATTACCTGCGGGCAAATAGTCAAAGCAAAGCGCATTATGCAGGAATTAACTAATCATTTGGCGGCACAAATGATTAAGGCGTCGCGACGCCGCACAGTGTCCAGAAACGACTGTCTTTTCGCAATTTTCGAGCAGTTCTTTTACTCTAGATTTTTCTAACTAAATATGTAGCTATGAACATGAAACAAACATCAAAATGCTCCCCAATTCTTCTACTTTCCCATGGTATCGAACATATTTCAACCCCATTATGATAAAACTCCTTTATACTGCTTTTAAAGTGAGCTGTTTTATGAAAGTTTTTATAGGTAAAAAGAACAACCGATAAATCCATGAAATATATTGTAAAACAAGGTATAATCGATACCTGCACAAAACCTATTAGAAAAATATTAATGTCATGTTAAAGTACATAAAAAGGGGAATAAATTGATATATGTGACATATTGTTCGATTGACGGATAAGGGTGAAAAACCCCTGTTGAAGTGCAGATTCAAATTTTCATAAAACAGCTCATTTTAAAAGCAATATAAAGGTGTTTTATCGTAAAGGAGTTGAAGTAAGTTTAATACCATGAGAAAGTAGAAGAATAGGGGAGCATTTTCATGTTTGTTTCATCTTCATAGCTGCATATTTAGTATGAAAAATCTTGGGTAAACGAATTCTTGGAAAAATTGTGAAAAGGGCGCGCGCTCGCAGCGAGCGGACCGGCGAATAATTTCGGCCAACGTTGGGCCACTGTGCGTCGTCATGATTGAAAATTGAAAATTAATTATTAATTGAAATCAATGAAGTAATTGAAGTAATTCGAAGGGAAACTCACTTCGCACGGGCGTCGATTGCAGGGTGACGTCGGCGGCGAGTGTCCCGCCGCAGATGCGATCAACGGTGGCTGCCGTCCCCGTCACAGGGCGCCCCACATTCGTCGCTAGTGGTATCACCAGATAGTCATTCTGGCAGAAATTCCCGGTGCCCACACTGCCCACCATCGCCGGAACTGGGTTATTATTTAACGTTGATCCGCTTAATGTGAATGATGCTGAACGATTGTTTACTGAAAGATAAACGTTTTTTTAAATTAACGAAAATATTTAAAATAAATCTATCAAAAAAAGGTTAAAGGTTAAATCGTGATTTTTGATATATCTTTTTACTTTTCAGATTTTAAAAATGAGGAGAATAAGGGAAATAAGAGTATAGAATGACAAAATCAACATGTTTTTCTTTTTTGCTGTTTTCAGTTAAATTTCTAAGAAAATAGCTCGAAAAATGTCAGAAAAACCGATTTTAAGAAGCTCTAGTCAGAGTTACGACCTGATCTACTTCTATTCTTATATTTTCAGGGGGAAAATGAAAGATAATCGAGTTTAAAAAGTGAAAATATTACACTTTTTGCTCATTTTTTATACTTGTTTGTTTATTTCTTCTATTTTTCAGTCATATTATTGCAGAAAATAGCTCTGAAAGTTTAAAATATAAAGTTTCGGATGCTATAGTCAAAGTTATTATATTGTCTGTATATATTTGTATATTTTCACCATGTAAAAGAGGGAAAATATAATTTAGAATGCGAAAATGACTAAGTTTGTTACTTTTCGCACTTTTCTATCATATTTTATCAGGAAGTTGGTTAAAAATGTCAGGAAAGTGATTATAGGAAGCTCTAATCAGAGTTACGACTTGATCTATATTATATTCTTAAAATTTCAGGCAGAAAATGAAGGATAATCGAGTTTAAAAAGTGAAAATATTACACTTTTTGCTCATTTTTTATACTTGTTTGTTCATTTCTTCTATTTTTCAGCCATATTATTGCAGAAAATAGCTCTGAAAGTTTAAATTATAAAGTTTCGGATGCTATAGTCAAAGTAATTACATCGTCTGTATATATTTGTTTATTTTCACCATGAAAATGAGGGTAAATAGGGTTTAGAGTGCGAAAATGACTACTTTTGTTATTTTTTGCAATTTTCTATCATATCTTATCAGGAAGTAGCTCAAAAATGTCAGAAAAATGATTATAGGAAGCTCTAGTCAGAGTTACGACCTGATCTACTTATATTCTGAAAATTTCAGGTGGAAAATGAAAGATAATCGAGTTTAAAAAGTGAAAATATTACACTTTTTTAACATTTTTTTGTACTTGTTTGTACATTTCTTCTATTTTTCAGCCATATTATTGAGGAAAATAGCTGTGAAAGTATAAAATATTAATTTTCTGATCCCATAATCAGAGTGTATTTCATTGTCTATACATATTTGTAAATTTTCTCCATGAAAATGAGGGAAAATATAATTCAGAATGCGAAAATGGCTACTTTTGTTATTTTTCGCAATTTTCTATCAGATTTTGTCAGGAAGTAGCTCAAAAATGTCAGAAAAATGATTATTGGAAGCTCTAGTCTGAGTTACTACGTGATCTACTCATATTCTTACATTTTCAGTGGGAGAATGAAAGATAATCGAGTTTAAAAAGTGAAAATATTACACTTTTTGATCATGTTTTTGTACTCGTTTGTTCATTTCTTCTATTATACAGCCATATTATTTCAGAAAATAGCTCTGAGAGTTTAAATTATAAAGTTTCGGATACTATAGTCAAAGTAATTACATCGTCTGTATATATTTGTTTATTTTCACCATGAAAATGAGGAAAAATAGAGTTTAGAATGCGAAAATGACTACTTTTGTTACTTTTCGCTCTTTTCTATCATATTTTATCAGGAAGTAGCACAAATATGTCAGGAAAATGATTATAAGAAGTTCTAGTCTGAGTTACGACGTGATCTACTCATATTCTTAAAATTTCAGGCGGAAAATGAAAGATAATCGAGTTTAGAAAGTGAAAATACACATTTTAATGATTTTTTGTACTTGTTTGTACATTTCTACTGTTTCTCAGTCATATTCTTGCAGAAAATAGTTCTAAAAGTTTAAAAACTATATTTTCGGATCCTGTAGAAACAGTTTAAAACAATGTCTATACATATGTTTATATTTTCACCATAGATCTGAGAGAAAATAGTGTTTAGAATGCGACAATGAATACTTTTTATTTTTCGCAGTTTTCTATCATATTTCAGCAAAAAAAAGCTGAAAATGTGTCAGGAAAAAGATTATAGGAAGCTATAGTCTGAGTTAAGACCTAATCTACTTATATTCTTAAATTTTCTGGCGGAACATGAAAGACAATCGAGTTTAAAAGGTAGAAATATTACACTTTTTGATCATTTTTGTACTTGTTTGTTCATTTTTTCTCTTTCAGCAATATCCTTGCAGGAAATAACTCTAAAAGTTTAAAATATTTAAAATTTGCGGATGCTATAGTCAGAGTTTATTACATTATCTATGCATATTCGTATATTTACACCTTGAAAATGAAGGAAAATAGAGTTTAGAATGCGAAAATGACAACATTTGTTATTTTTCACACTTTTCTATCATATTTTATCAGAAAATAGTTCAAAACTGTCAGGAAAATGCTTATAGAAAGCTTCTAGTCTATGTTACGATCTGATCTAGTTACATTCTTAAATTTTAAGGCGGAAAATAAAAGAAAATCAAGTTTAAAAAGTGAAAAATGCAATTTTGATGATTTCTTGTACTTGTTTCTTATTTTTTTTCCATTTCTCAGCTAGATTTTTGCAAAAAAAAAAAGCTCTAAACAATAAAAAAATAAAGGTGAGAATAATATAGACATAGTTTAGTACAATGTCTATATATTTCATCAAGATAATGAGAGAAAATAGAGTTCAAACTAGGAAAATGTACAATTCTTGCTATGTTTTGCACTTTACAGTAATATTTCAGCAAAAAATAGCCTAAAAACTTTAAAAGTTATATAAAAAGATTTAAATATCGTTAAATTCTTCCAAATTTCTCTAAATATCTCTAAACTAATTTAAACAATAACGAAAGTAGCCAATACAATGTTCAATAGTTCGTGTTTGCATCCAGTAATTTAGTTTGCTGTTCAAATTACCTGCACAATGTTTAATATAATACATAATACAATAATACGACATGCATGAATCGAAGCATGAATATATCTGAATGAAAAGCCATACGAACCTGTGTCTGGACATTGCGTATACTGAATCCCGCAGAAGTTGCGCTCCGTGCGCACGCAAATACTGTAATCCTGATTCGACAATTGCAACCCACTGGACGGCTCGTAATTGAAGGACATAATCTGCCCGGCGACGCCGCTGAAATACTGCAAACATCCATCTTCCGCTGTGCGACGCCCGGAAATTATAATTAGTTCATTAAATTCTCTCTGTGTGACAACGCAGTCAATCCAACCGGGCCAATAAATGGAAGAAAAAATGTTAAATGGTTTAAGAGTCGAGGGAAATTACTCTCGTTTCTGTCTCAAAGGGAGAAACGGTGAACAAACGTTTGTCGAATGTAATTGCCTTCTTTTCTTCAAGTTGCCGTCACTTCTAAGCGAAAATACAGAGAAAAAATGAAATATTTCCCAATGTTAAAATTTTCCCTTAGAGTGTTTGATGGTTTTAAAAGGTTTTTTTCATGGTTTTTAAACGTGTTTAAAGTTTCTTTAAAGGCATTAAACAGTTTTTAAATGAAATTAACGTTAATTAACGATTGCTTTTTGTTTTTTTAAGGTTTAAAAGGTTGAAAACACCTTTTAAACCTTAAAAAAAAGAAAATAACAAGCGATATCCGGATTTTTTCATGTATTCGCCAAAATATAAGAGAAAATCAGGTTTAAATGTGCTTAAACGGTTTATTTACGTGAAAAAGACCTTTAAGCGCATCGAAAGATCGATAGGCGCAAAGGTTCAGAAAAAAAAAACAAGCTATATACGAACTCTTTGCATGTATTCGCCAAAATATCAGAGAAAATCATGTCTAGATATGCGCAAATAACATAGTTGTAGAAAAATGTCGCTTAAGCGCATCGAATTGCTACGGTTCAGAAGATAACTCGCGATATCCGAACTTTTTGAATGTATTCGCCAAAATATAAGAGAGAATCAGGATTAGATGTGCTTTAACGACTTACTTACGTGAAAAAAGTCGTTTAAGCGCATCGAGAAATCGATAGTTGTGCCGGTTCAGAAAATAACATGTGATATCCGAACTTTTTGAATGCTATCGATATCTCGATGAGCTTACACGACTTTTCACACGAAAATAACTCGTTTAAGCTCATATAAAAATGATTTTCTCTTACATTTTGGCGTATACATGCAACAAGTTCGGATACTGCGCGTTATTTTCTGAACCATCACAGCTATCGATCTCTCTATGCGCTTAAACGACTTTTCGCGCGAAAATAAGTCGTTTAAGCACATCTAAAAATGATTTTCTCTAAAATTTTGGCGAATACATGCAAACAGTTCGGATATCGCGAGTCATTTTCTGAACCGTTGCAGCTATCGATCTCTCCATGCACTTAAACGTGTTTTCACAAGAAAATGATTGTATTTAATCCGATTGGACCATCGACCATACTGGTCCTACAGCCTTGATTTATTGTTATTGTATGTGTTTTTATATTATATGTTTATTATTGTGATTGTCATGTGATGTTGTTGTTGTTGCTGATCCTTGTGTTGAATTGTGTGTATATGGATTCTTGTTGTGTGTGACTGTTTAGTTGATTTGTCAGGTTTTTATCCTTTTTCTTGTGTGTTGAAAGTTATGGGTTGCGCATATTTGCGTTTGTTGATTTGAAGAGTGACGTTTTATTGTGCGGTTTGTATAGGTGTGGATTAATGTGAATTTTTGAGAGTTATAATTGTGAATAACGGGTGCCCACCCCGAGGACTCGAACCTCGTCCGACCGCATGGTAGGCCCAAGCACTACCGACTGTGCTGCCCAGGTGGGCGTAACATATAATTTCGAGTATTAAAATGTGACGGATTTTCAAAGCATTTTTGAAGGTTTTTAAAGGTTTTTGTAGATTTTCAAATATTTTTAAATATATGCAGAGGTTTATAAAAGCTTTTAAATGTTTTTTTTTTTACATTTGTAAAGGCTTCAAGTCATAATAAAATGTCAAACAAAATTAATCTTCATAACCAAGAATATAAAAATTGAAATGTATAAAAAATTACGAGTTTCCAACGTCAGAGAAGTGATGATAATATTGCGGAAAAGCCTGTGGTTTGTTCGCGGAAGTACTGAGTGAGTGCAGAATATCTTGGGAGAGATACGAAAAGAGTTATGTGTTAGCTGCGTGAAACTGCATAAAATTCTATGAAACTGCGTGAAAAGGAGTGCATCTGGGTGAAACTTGAAAATATTCCCTCCGGGGAGATTTTCACCGAGGGAAGTATTGACATTAATGGATAGAACCCAATTCTATTGATTTTCAATTAAGTTTAGTTTGCGTTTCGATTTTCCTTTTGCAGAAAATGATATAAAAAAAACTGAAAAAAATGTAATTTATTATATCTTTTTTTTTGCAAAGAAATTGATTAATTAAAATTGAAATTTAACATGGATCTTCTCTTTCCATGTTATATCTCTTTTCTTGAATACTATTTGAAAATAGAATATTTTGTAGAATATTTGTAAAAAGTAGTGAAAATCATCACTGTTTTTTTAAGTATAATAACTCAAAAAGTAATTAACTAATTTTAAGAGACTAAAATGTTTTCAGAAGATAATTTCATGCTCTATCAAATGACATCGACGAAATGAGAATATTTATTTCCGATCTTGAGATATTTAAGATTGTACGCAACATTTCATGTTCTTTATAAAAACTAATTAAAATAATTCATGTTTTTTAAACGAAAATACCATGAAAAGTAATGAACTAATTTTAATGAATCAAACTATATTCGGAAGATAATGTTATTCTCTATCAATCGACGTTTACAAAATGAAAATATGTCTTCCCCATCTTGAGATATACATCATTTTATCCAAAAATTTAATGTTTTTTGTAAAAAGGAGTCAAAATGAAGAAACCGTTCTTTAAACCTTAATAACTCGAAAATCAATAAACTAATTTTAATGAAATAAACTATACTTGGAAGAGAATTATACACTCTATTCAAAGTATGTAATATGTGCAGTCTATAAAAGAATAAAGACTGATAATCTTGTTGATTACATGGCGTTATAAACGTATTAAAGTGCATCAAAAGTGTCTCAAAAAGAAAATGAATGAAAATGAATGAAAATGAACGTTTGGAAAGTGTTAGAAAGTTGAAAATGCTTAGAAAGTTGATTCAAAGGTGTAAAATATATGTGTTACAAGCGTGAAGTCTAAAGCACCTGGCATTAGATGGCAAAATGCGAACTAAGTCCGGAGTAATGTTGAGGTAAGCAGTTTACGCTCACGCGTAAATGCCCTTCGCCCTTTGAGCGGGAATTAAACTGTCAAATGCTGAGAAGCTTCATCATTGCCTCTCTGCCGGTCGGAGAATTACATCTAAAGCCGGGCTTTAACGGGCGGGAAATATATTGCTGGGTGATGTTTAATCACCCAAGTTTAGTAACCGATATACGAGGTTGATTGTTCGAAGATTATGTTTTCAAGAGCATTAGTACATGTTCTACTTTTTGAGTGTTTTTGAGTGTTAAAACAATAATTACCTTTCATCGGAGAGTTGCAGGATACTTGCGTCACACGAATTTTCCAATTTCGTCGAAACGAGGGACCACTTGTCACAATTGATAGGGTTATTGGATTTGACATTCCCGTTCCAGCGTCGATATACACTAAAAATTTGATTTGATTCCTATAAATCCTTTTTAAACACTTGAAATTTGAGGTAAAAACAATCAGAAAATATTTTAGGATGTTCTAAGCAGAGTTATAACATTTTTTAAACATATTTTTTATAATTTTAGAATGAAAATTCGGGAAAAATAGAGTTAAAACTGTGAAAATTCTTCACATTTTGTTTTATTCATTTCATTTAAGTTCATTTGAGTTAATGGACTTTCCTGTCGTATTTTTATCAGAAAATTAAATAATATTTTCGGGTGCATAAACGTTATTTAATCTCCGATTGAATGGAAGTTAATTAACCAAAGATTCCATAGATAATTAAAAGTAAATTTGAGGTTTGATGGGTAATGAATGCGAATATTTGAATGCGAACCGGGTTCGGCTACAAGTACGTGCGACGAGTTGATATTGAAATGTCGAACCCGGATCGGTATAGTAATAAACAGGATCGAATCCATAAATTTACTATGATTGCCGGAATTCTCATCGCAAATGGGCAGCGATATACAATAAAAATTTCATTTGATTCCTCTAAAGCCTTTTTAAACACTTAAAATTTGAGGTAAAAAAATCAGAAAATATTTTAGGATGATCTAGATAGAGTTATAACTCTTTTTTAAATATATTTGTATAATTTTAGAATGAAAATTAGGGAAAAATAAAGTTAAAACTCTGAAAATTCTTCACATTTTGCTGACAATGAGTTAATGGACTTTCCTGTCGTATTTTTATCAGAAAATTAAATATTATTTTCGGGTACATAAACGTTATTTAATCTCAGATTGAATAGAAGTTAATTAACCAAAGATTCCATAGCAAATTTGAGGTTAGATGGGTAATGAATGCGAACCGGGTTCAGCTATAAGGTCGTGCGACGAGTTGATATTGAAGTGACGAACCCGAATCGGTATAGTAATAAGTAGGATCAAATTCATGAACTACCTATGATTACCGGAATTCTCATCGCAGATGGGCGGAGATATACACTAAAAATTTGATTTGATTCCTCTAAATCCTTTTTAAACACTTAAAATTTGAGGTAAAAACAATCAGAAAATATTTTGCGATATTCCAAACAGAGTTATAACTCTTTTTAAACATATTTGTATAATTTTAGAATGAAAATTAGGGAAAAATAGAGTTAAAACTGTGAAAATTCTTCACATTTTGCAGAAAATTAGTTAATGGACTGTTCTGTCGTATTTTTATCAGAAAATTAAATATTATTTTCGGGTGCATAAACGTTATTTAATCTCCGATTGAATGGAACTTAATTAACCAAAGATTCCGTAGATAATTAAAAGTAAATTTGAGGTTTGATGGGTAATAAATACGAATATTTGAATGCGAACCGGGTTCGGCTACGAGTACGTGTGACGAGTTGATATTAAAGTGACGAACCCGGATAGGTATAGTAATAAGCAGGGTCAATCCATAAACTTACTATGATTGCCGGAATTCTCAAAATTTCATTTGATTCCTCTAAATCCTTTTTAAACACTTAAAATTTGAGGTAAAAACAATCAGAAACTATTTTAGGATATTCTAAACAGAGTTATAACTCTTTTTAAACATATTTGTATAATTTTAGAATAAAACTTAAGGAAAAATAAAGTTAAAACTGTGAAAAAATTCTTCACATTTTACTGACAATGAGTTAATGGACTTTCCTGTCGTATTTTTATCAGAAAATTAAATATTATTTTCGGGTGCATAAACGTTATTTAATCCCCAATTGAATGGAACTTAATTAACCCAAGATTCCATAGATAATTAAAAGTAAATTTGAGGTTTGATGGGTAATGAATGCGAACATTTGAATGCGAACCGGGTTCGGCTACAAGTACGTGCGACTAGTTGATATTGAAGTGACGAACCCGGATTGGTATAGTAATAAGCAGGATCAAATCCATAAACTTACTATGATTGCCGGAATTCTCACCGCAGATGGGCGGCACCGGACTGCTGCCCGACACGATGAACTGATCGTTATTGCAAATGTTATTCTGCATATCCGGGCCCATTATTTGAAACTGATCGAAATCCAATCTGTAAACCCACATTCATACAAACATCTATATATTCATACCTACCGATACATACGTTCAGGTAATAAGCGTAGATAATACGCCTAAACGTTAATAGGAATTTGATATAATTCAATTACGTATGTCTGACTAAGCTTATTAATATATTAATTCATCTGAATTTGAGGGCAAATTAGTAATATTATTACATTTAAACGTGAAATAGTCAATTATCTTCTTTCATCCTACGTTCTAATGTTTTGTATAAAAAAAGAAGTCTGACTTCTTACAGTAATAACTCGAAGATTAATAAACTAATTGCAATGATATAAACTATATTCGGAAGGAAATGTTATACTCTATCAACTAAAGTTAACGAGATATAAATGTGTTACAGATCTTGAGATATATAACTTCTTACCCAACGTTGTACGTTTCTGAATAAAGTAGTGAAAATTAGTACTGTTTTTTTTTTAAGTGTAATAACTCAAAATGTAATTAACTAATTTTAATAAAATAAAATGTATTCGGAAGATAATTTCATGCCCTATCAAATGACGTCAATGAAATGGAAATATTGTGTTCCAAACTTGAGATATTTAACATTGTATGCAACATTTGATGTTTTTTTATGAAAAGGCAATTAAAATAATTTATGTTTTTTAAACGATAATATGATAAAAAGTAATGAACATATTTTAATGAATTAAACTATTTTCGAAAGGAATGTTTACTCTCTTTCAATTTTCGTTAACGGGATATAAACATCTCCTTCCCATCTTGAGATATTTATCATTTTATCCAACATTTTAATGTTTTCTTCTTTGTAAAAAGAAGTCAAGATGATTTCTGTTTCTTTAAACTTTAATAACTCGAAAACTATTAAACTAATATCAATAAAATAAACTATATTTGAAAGAAAATTCTATACTCCATCAAAAGATATTACATTTTCAAGTTTTTCAGTGATTAATTAAAAGTTTATGTTTCATTTTAGAAGAGGCTTCCAAGTGAAATATATTTCACAATATTCTTTAAGAATATAATACTCTATTAGAAAAGTAATTAAGAGTTATATGTTTTTTTTCTTCATGAAATAAAGAAAGTAAGAAAGAAGGTAAATGACTTTCTGATGCCTTTTTTCTTTCCACTAAACTGCTAAGTAATAAATAATGCAAGGTCCTAACATTAGAGACGTTCTATAAGGGCTAAGATAAACTAAACTTTCCTAATTTATTTTACCACCGCTGTCGGAGCGAATTTGTGGAGCAAACTTTTCGGGAAGATGCATTATACTGATGCATACAGTAATGAGGAAAGTTTAGATCAAATATTGAGGTTTTACCTGTACTGACACACATCCGGGTTCATTTTCATCAAAGTGATCTGGCAGGATCCGGTGCCGTCGTAAGGAGTTGGAAAACCGGAGTGTACGAAATATGTCCCATTTTCACGTACTGTCATTCCACAAGATGCCAAAACTATTTAAAACATATCAAAAATCAGAGAATTTAAAACAAAAAAAAAAACACAAAACACAAAAAAATACAAAAAACATAAAATACACAAAACACAAAAAAAAAACATAAAATACACAAAAAAAACACAAAATACAAAAAACACACACAAAAAACAACAAAAAACACAAAAAAAAAAACAGAAATATTTACCGCTACATCGTTTTAACCGAATAAAACAAAGTAACATATAATTAACTTAAAGTAAGTTAAGACCAAGTTAGAGTACTCACAGACACAACACATCCCATAACCACCCGCACATGGCCCATTTGCAGATCCACCTCTTTGTTGACATTGTTGCGCTGTTAGACAGGTGCCATTATCACCGGTTGCTCCCATACACTCCTGGTTGCTGAATTGCACGAAGGTAAACAGTGAGAGGACTGAAAGTACAAATGCATACGAGAAATTAACGGCTACGTCGATCGGTGGATGCGTGGGAAATTTCGCATGCAGCATTCGGAAATTTCGAACATACATCGGCTCTGCCTATTGTTGAAAGAATAATTATCCTGCTGCAGGACCGGTGCACGTATGCGTCGCGTCGTCGGTTGTATCGGATCGGTGGGCAAGCGATTGTAGTGGTTTGGAATAAAGGGCGTCCCGTGGGAGTTCCAGCGTTGCTGGAACGGAGTGCCGTCGAAATTTCGTAGTCGTGACGGCGTTTGTGCGTTGTAAATCTCTCCAACAACGACAGACAGACTGAAGGGTGTTAACAGTGCCCAAACGTGTACGAAAATTAGTTGTTGCACCTTCGTCATTGTTCTAATTTTGATTAGAACTTTCTATCAACTCTCATTCCCTTTTTTTAGGATGGATTCAGACTCTTTTTTAAGGTTATGTTCGTTTTTTACCGGTTTTTGGTCGTTTTTAGTCTTGTTTTTGAGGTTTTAAGTCTTTTTTTGAGGTTTTTAGTCCTGTTTTGATGTTTTTAGACTTATTTTTGAAGTATTTAGTTTTGTTTTTGAGGTTTTAGTCTTTTTTTTGATGTTTTTAGTCTTGTTTTTGAGGTTTTTAGTCTTGTTTTGGTTGTTTTTAGCCTTATTTTGGTCGTTTTTAGTCTTTTTCCTCTATTTTTTAGGCTTTTTTGATCGTTTCTATTCTTATTTCTTCATTTTGTTTACACGTTTCTATTTTATTACACGTTTCTGTTTTATTACACGTTTCTATTCTTATATTACTAGATTTCGTTCAAATATTACTAGTTTTCTTCTTATTTCAAACGTTTTGATGTAGTTTAATCGTTTTAGTACTTCTTTCGTTCTTGATTGTTTCTCTCTTTTATTTAACGTATAAATAGAAATGTCTAAAACATTAAAAGATACGAAATTCACTGGTTAAATAAACTTGACGTTGACCAGAAAAGTGAGACCTCTTTTCTGTCACCGTGGCTTTTATAACTTTAACGATGCGACACTTCTACGTTTTTCGCGGGCTGGCGAGCCCGTAATTGCTTCAAACTTTTACTCTCATTGTCAGTGTGTTAGAAGTGTGCAGGTATTTTCACACATGGCAGGCTTTTGTAACTTCGTAACCATGCACCGGCGAAAATAATAGTTTTTGTAGGGATGTAACGAGTATGCAGGGCGCAGCGATATGGAAAATCTATTAAAATAGCAAAATAGAAGTTTGCAATTGAAAACGAAATAAAAATCCTCAACCCTAACGAGCAAAACTAACGATAAACTCACTGTCGACGAACTGATGCAGTCGATAAAATAAAAACCACTAATTTAAAACTCGAGTTACAAACCACAAACTCTGGAAAATGTACTATTGTGCAATTTTCCTACTTTAATTATAAATTGCGTATTTGCAGTTCTAAATTTGTTATTCTTGAATCTGGATATATTGCAATAAACTTTATTGCACTAGTTATAAAATAAAAACAAATTTCATAAAATAATATACAAATATATTATGTCTACTGGAAAGTTCTGTCCGTTTTTTTCTTTTTTTGAATAAAACAAAATACAAATTTCTCTTACCCCCAATTAACTTTATTGAATAATATAATTGCTATTACTTCTTCTTCTTCGTCGCGGTTCGGCCATCGTGGACCACGCGGAATATCATTTTATATGCTTCTTCTTTCTTGCCAA
>JAODAC010003360.1:0-34595 GCA_027575185.1 Mimaenictus wilsoni
ATAAGTAAAGATAGAAATAATCCATTAATAATACCTTTCTTATGATTCCTAATCGAAATTTTAGATTCTTTATTTTTGAAAATACAAAAACATTAAAATTAATTATCAAAATATTTAGTCATCCAAATCAAGTCATCCAAATAAAATAACTAAACTAATAACTTTTTGACACCTATTTTATCCTGGAGATGGCGCTTTTTGCTCTATAGAGCTTAAAAACCTTTAATATAAATAATTAAAGATAGAAATAATCCATTAATGATACCTTTCTTATGATTCCTAATCAAAATTTTGGATTCTTTATTTTTGAAATTGCATTATGGAGATGAAATATTAAAAAAAAACCTACAGGCTAAAACTGTAAGCAAAATCAGAAGCGACAAAATAAGGAAAAGACTGGAGATGGAAAGTATAGAAAATTTCCTAGAACAAAATTAGGATGGTGGGGTCATCTACCAAGACTGAAATAATAACACAAAACATAGAGAAGAGCGGGTTAGATCAAAAGAATGCAGCAACTGCCCTGATCTTGCTTTGCTCTTGTTGGGTTAATATCCATGATTCTGCGCCGTGAGCATTGGTCTAATTATTGCCTTGTAAACTCTAATTTTGGTACCTTTCGTCACCTCCTTGTTAAATTAAATTGAAATTAATTATCGAAATATTTAGTCATCAAATTTCGACTCTAGCTAGCGTTTCTTTAAAATTTAACTATAAAATAAAAAAGCAATTATTAAACCATAAAATAAGTAAACTAATAACTTTTTAAATATTAAACACTTTTGGTCGTCTTTTAACGTCTTTTTTTGAAGATTTACATGAGTTATTGACAGATACTTTCACTTCTAGATGGCATTTCTTGATGCTCATTTTTTGTACTAATAAACTCTAGATTCATTTATTGTGAAAGTTAAAAGATCAACATGGAAACCAAGAAATTAATGCACATTTTTTCGACGTTATGTATAAAGTGCCTTTATTACAGTCTTGTAATCTGCTTTTCCGTAATCTCACAGTTTTCTAATTCTTAATTCCCTCGAAATATTGCGTAGTGAACGTCGCTAATAAATATCGAAGCGAACACGCCCATGTTGTTTTTGTTGCTCTTTGCTACACACACACACACACATACACGGGATACTACATAGGCAAACGAACACATTAACGACTTCGCCGCCTTTCTCAGGCCGTTTTGATGGAAAAGAGCGAAGCAAAATGCAAAACGAACCCATAGAAATCGCAGAAGAGAAACAGAATTAAAACCTCGTCCAACCTCATCCGCATATATATATATATATATATATATTCGAAACGCGCAATCGTTATATTAACCAGTTATACCTAAATAAGCACAACCACTCCACACTCACAATCAGCCACAACAATAAATTTCTCACAAACTATTTGATCACGAATATATCAAAGTTGAAATCAAACATTCTCGGATTCTTTACGTTTTTGAGCGTATTCACATCGAGTCAATCGAATTATTAACGATATTTCTCGACAATTCGAACCATTCTTATTCATTACGTTGCTCGGTAATACTTGTTGCTTTTGCCGAGTATATTTGCGCCGTTTCGCGGAATTGCTAATGCGAAAGAAAGGTTTTACAACTTGAGGCCCACGATTTTCAGCGAGATTTTATCCGTCTTTGTCAAAGTTTGTTGCATACACGCTTATCGCGTTTATGGGCCATTGAGTCGATGAGCCGGACGACGGGATAAAGGAATAAAGCAATGCAATTCCGCTGGAGGGAGGGGAGGGGGGAGCAAAAAAGACCAATGTAAATTTTCGATTAAAAAAATCAAAATCTCAAAATCATAGACGAGCCACGAATAGAGAAGACTTTTGTTGTGCGCTTATCTGTGTTGGCACTCCATGTTAAAATAAAACTTAAAGTTAAGTCAGGCGTCGTCGAATCACCGTTGCGCTCGACTAGCACGCCCGAAAGAGATTCAGCAACTCTTTCGTCTTTCGGCCTGAGAGCGAAACGTGCGCATCGACGTTATCTCTACGAAAACGTCGAAGAAAAAAAACGACCAACTTGTGCAGTTATTCGCTGCTATTCAACGACACGATTTTCAAAATCATCAATACGTGTATATAATCGACTTTTTCATAGACTGACAGATGGTTTTTACCCTAGGTGGCACTTAAACTAACCAAAATCTCAAAGTGGCAACAAATTTTCTAAAATAGATAGCGTTCTTTAATATTTAATGCTTAAAAATCGCGATTTTAACCTGTTAAACTTGAACAGTACCAACTAATAGTATTTTTTTATGATTAGCAATATTTTGCATAATTCTGCACTATATCCCAAAAATTTCCAGGAATTAATTAAGTAAACTATATAAAAGCACAAAGTTACAGAAAAGTTTGACTTTTGATGGCTATTTTGTACATTTAATGCTGAAAATCCTCTAAAATAACCTGATAAACATCAAAATAACCACCTAATAATTATTTTCTGATGATTTCCTAACCATATTATGTATTATTCAGAGTTATATCTTCAAAACGACTAAAATAATTGAAGAAAACCACATAAAACTATGAAGTGACATCAAATTTTGTGTGTAGATGGCGTCTTTGATATTTAATGCTTAAAAATCATGACAGTTAAACTTTATAGAAATAATCTTGTTATGATTCTTTATTGATATTTTCTATTGTTTAGTTTTTTATCTATTTTCTTTTCATGTTTCAAATCCTCATAGTAGATGGCGCTATTATCACGAAAAAGAAACATTATTTTCACATTTCTATATTATTTTGACTTTCAAAACCAATCTTTCCAGCTAATTTATCCAATGAACTTTTAGACACTTTCGAAGTGCTTTTTGTTATTTTGGGAAGTAATTTCTAGCCTAGGACAATACCAGACATTTTCATATCTTTTCATATCATCTGCCACATTGTCAACAACAAAAACATCAATTTCACAGTGATGACGTGCCGTAGATGGCGCCATTTTCATTAAACATTGAAAGAAACTAAACTATTTTCCCATTTTCATAATCATTTGTTTTTGAAAACCGATCTTTTCAAGAAATCAATTTGTTAAATAAACTTTTAGGCACTTTCTAAATGCTTTTTTGGGAGGTCGACAAGTAATTCTAAGTCTAGGAAGATAATTTCAAAATGCTTTTTGTTATTTTGAGCAGCAATTTCTAGCCTAAGTGACACTACCAGACATTTTCACACCATCTACCACATTATCAACACCAAAACCATCAATTTGACAGCGATGACATGACGAAGATGGCGCTATTTTCATTAAACATTGAAAGAAACTACACTACTTTCCCATTTTCATAATCATTTGCCTTTAAAAACCAATCTTTCCAAGAAATCCATTTGTTAAATAAACTTTTAGACATTTTCAAAGTGCTTTTTGTTATTTTGTGCAGTAATTTCTAGCCTAGGTGATACTACTAGACATTTTCACACCTCCTGTCAGATTGTCAACACCTGTTTTCCAGTGGTTTTCATCATAAAGATATTAAAAACCTAATTATTTCTACATTTGCATATTTTTTGACATTCAAAATCAATCATTCCAGTACTATCTATTAAATAAACACTTTCTAAATGTTTGTAGACATCTTATTAAGTAATTTCCCTTCAGATGTCTCTATTTGACAATTTCAGACTTTTATATAGTCTACACCTATTTTCCTACTATTTTCATACAAAATAATCTAATAAAACCAATATGAATAAAAAGCCGAAACTTATAGAAAGTAAAATAAACAAGTTTAAACCATCAACCTTATTATCCTTACTTCTAATGTTATTTCTCTAAACATTAAAGTCTCCTGTACAATTTAACAACAATAAATACTTCGAAAAAAAAAAAAACTATATCGCTGAGCTTATTATTATTCCCCTATTGTTCATCGTCGCCAATTAAAAGCAAATTGCGAGCGAAACTTATTAATTATGAGTGGATATAACTCGCTTCTTTCTTCTCGCTATTGTAACGCAACAAACGCACGCTTTTCGCAGGCGAAACTATGCAAATACCACGCAGAAAAATATTCTCTAGGGAAGTTTTATACTCTCATCCAGTTCACTTGTGCATATTTTACATTTTATGTAACTTTTCACGCAAATTAAATATTAAAAAAAAGCATAACAAATAATTCAAGTAACATAATCAGAAATTTCTGAGTCTTAAAAAAATAAAACTGTACCTTGATAATAGAAACGATTGCAAAGTACCGGGAACAATGAATCAACCATAAACTAATATCATAATGATAAAAACTAATAGCTTAACGCAACGTGAGATTTATTTTGACTTTGGGCGTGCTACTGATGAGGGGTTATTAGTATTAATGTCTTTTGGTAGTCTCAACACAATATTTCGTCCACTTTGATGATAATATCATGAGAGTAGAGGTTCAAGTTACGCACAGATAAGCATATAGTAGTCAGCAGTCACATACGCCAACGTATGGCATCTATATGTGGGCTCTGGACGACTTTCAAGCCTCATTATGCTTGAATTTCGTTAATGAATTCCATCCGGGATATAACCATTTCAACGGTGATGCCGTTTAGCATCTCATGGCAGTTGTGAGATATACAAAACACACGGCATTAACCGTACAATTTCGATATATCCACACATAAAATCGTTATTCATACAAATCATCATTTCTAGTCTGCTAGAAGCGAATTAAAACATGTAGAAACATGCACAAGTTTATCAATCGCTATATTATTGCGTATTTACTTATGCAACTTCATAATCTTGTGTGTTTGTTTACTTGCCAAGTATTTAGACTTTGATAAAACTGGGTTAGGTGTTTACTGTATGAATAACTCCAAACAAACACCTGGCTGTTTCCTAGGGGAACATCAAGCCCATCAAGCTTTGCACTTACAATCAGAAAAGTTCTTGTTTATTTTTTCATTGGCAGATGGCGATGTTTCTATTTTATTTTGTGTTTTCAGGTTTTAAACAATCGACTTCGATAACATTTCTTGATGAATTCACAAACATTATTGTTTTTCACTAACATCACTGTCGGCAACCAGAAAATAATATTACGAACTTTTAAAAAGTTTTAGTTTGTGTAATTACTGGTAGGTGGAGCTGATAAATATTTTGTGACAGAAAATTATACCTTGCCCCCTAATGACATCTAGCTTTGTTATAAAGAATAATTTATGAAATTTTACGCATATACAAGTTTAGTTCACGTTTACCTCGATAGGTGGCGGTCACGATTCTTTTTTTGTACATTGAAAATTAGACGTTTCTCCGTAGAATCATTCAGAAATAGCTGTCAGAAAATTAAAATACTAAATTTATGCCTTAAAAGTATTTGTTTGTTTTTTCCAGCAGATGGCGCTGATAATTCTTTTAATATGATGGTAAAGTTGATCTTTTGACATGTAGAATCTATTTGTACTATATCAAATTTAGATTAGGTAATTTATCACTTAAAATTAGTTCATTTTTAAGACGATAGCTGGCGTTGACGATTCATTTAAAGTATCAAAATTACCATTTTCTCCTCTTCAATACCATCTACCTATAAGAAAATTAGATTTTCAATTTTAGCCTTTAGAAACGGCTAAAATACTTTGCGTTACTTTTACGTCGGTAGATGGCGTTTTTAATGCTCTTATTTCATTTAAAATTAGCAAAACTCGCAGAAATGAAATGTAAAAGAAAGTTTTGAATGGGAGAATACAATTTCACATTATTACAACTTTTATGTAAACCTTATTGTTTATCCATGAATAGAAATATTATTTCTTTCATTTTTATCTTTCCACCAATTAGTGTTTTTTTTATATGGCGCTTCGTATGCTAATCACAATAAAATTATGTAAAAAGAATCAAGCGCGCTGCTGCCTGCCGTCGTCATGGGTGCCGCATGTCTTTCATGGGAACTAATTTTTATGTATATTAATTAATTAAGTTGGCGCTTAAACGAGTAATAGAACTAATTCGAATCCGGTTGGCTTGGTTGTATTGCGACGCTATTCATCCAAGCTAACAGTCACAAATTGTCTCTCTAATCTCTAAACAAGGAAGCTTTAAAAACCTTCAAATAAACGAGGCGGGCGGGTGGGCTTTGCAAATTGCATAATAATGTTAAATTCTTATCGCAAATCGAGTTCAGCTATTTGCCATTCCATTCCGCTAGGAGTGCATGCAGAGTTGGATTTTCCAAGAAGTTGTTTTCCAAAAGTTTTATTTTATCTTTCCTTCTTGCTTGGAACGATTCTTCCTTATCGTTCCAAGCAACAAGGAACGATAAAATAAAACTATATTTTAATCGCAAAAGGCATCTTAAGACGGTAGCCGAGGGTTTACCATCAAGTTGATGGTAACCGATTAACCCATGCCAAGAGTGAGGTATTGTTGTGAGGTATAGTTGTTCAATGTAAGAGACAAGAGACACAAGACCGAGAAGTCATGAATAAATTTTACATAAAATTTGTATGAGAAACTCTAGAGACCTCTAGAGACGTACCACATTGTTTTAGTCTCCTGAGGATAGAAGTTTGGCATTTTGTTTCTGCCATTCTTGTTTCTAGGAAACATGTTGACTCACAGATGGACGGAAATGACATAAATGTGGCCGAATACCAACCAAAGTAACAAAAATAGATCAGAACCTTTATGGGAACACATGTAAAAACTACAGGAATCATTTTCTGGAAACATGTCAATTCTAGCGAGGATTCAATAGTTTAAAAATGTTTAACAAGTTTAATCCTAGTCAATGTACGAATATAATCCAGTTCCAGGTTGGGCAAAAGGTTCTTATGATATGGTATGACAAGATCTTGCAGATTACACACATGGAAAGATGAGCCACAGATGAACACATGAAAAAAAACGTGTCTCAAGATCCAAAGTGCCAAAGAGCTGTGGAGGAGACGATATCTGAAGAAGGAAAGGAAACTCGAGAACCAGAACATTGGGGAGTATCACAGCCGTGCTGCCCAAAGAGCCAAAGAGCGAGCAAACACAGAGAACTCCTCACAATGATGGAGTAGTACCAGAAGACCGAAGAAGTGTCCGATGTTCGTGGCACGTATAGTAGACACACCTTAGAGCCCGACAGTAGGGTACACCTTCAACAATACGCTGAAGGTACACCCTAGGTACACGACGGTACCCTAACGACACAGGTATACAATTCCAACAATAGGCTAGACTTAAAACTATAATCTTATTTATAATCGTTTTAGTTTGGAATTTTCAAAATTTTACTTTTAGAAAACTTTACAAAATGACCTTTTCTAATTAACTACCCTCGTAACTTTTATTTTATAATATAGTCAACTGTTTTTTATACTTTTTATGGGGTAAAGGTATCCTTCTTGAAAGTGTTCCCTAGACTAGGGAAGCTTCTTCCTTGACTAGGGATACCTTCCCCAACTTGTTACCCTACTTGCCCTACACATAATTTCACCCCGACTACCAAAGTTTGTGTAGGGCATCATGAGGTGCAAAAATGTACAAAAGGCATTGTGATCGACACGATCATGGATCACGCAAAGGAACACAAATATACGAGGTGGTTTTGCTACCGGCTTTATGAGGTAGAGGTAGGGCAGCAGCTGAGCCAACGACGCAACCTTCCACGCACTACAACCAGCCTTTGGGGCCTTAATAGCCCTATTGTTTACTCGCCGCGACCAACAAATAAATCAATTACGACGTTTGTGCGCTTTTTGCTGCGCCCAACTTCGCGGTTACCCTTTGATACCTCTGCATCTGATGCACTAACCATGTTACAATATTAACTCTCTAAATCCACAACGTTAAACTTGCGGCAATGTTTATCCAAGACAAAAAGCTTTTAATTAGATCCTCGTCGAGGAACGTGAGGTGGTACTCGAAATGTTACTTAGCAGATTCCCTCAAAATATTGACTTTTTTTATGTTGACGAGATAGCTTTAAAGCTTCGAGAGATTCTCAACCTCTAATAACGCTAGATCTATTTCATTTGGATTTTGGGGAAAAGGGAGTTTTGACAATTTGTTTGTACCTTCAAATTGTCAAAAATAAGTTGAAATAGTTCCAAAAATTAATCGATTTATCGACAATCAAATATGGCTGAAAATAGTCGTCGGCCGTTATTTCTTCGGGCGTTTCATCGGTGTTGGGCTCTCAACGTCGGTGAGTGTGTCTCACCCAGAGGGGCATTAAAAGCCTTTGATGTAGTGGTACCAAAAGCGTTCAAGCACGTCCGCGTGTTTGTATGTGTGCGAATGCTGTAAGGCCAGAGGTAAAACCAGAACCAGTATGAGCCTCGAGAATCTTCAGGTGTGCCGTGCCTTCATTCCAACCGCCGGTCGCACACCGCGCACTGGAGAATCGAAAACAAGATGGCGGGCGACGGCACCGCGCGCGACCACCGCACCAGATTCGGATTCTCATGCAAAACCTCCGACACTTTTGAAACCAACTCATTTTTCAAACGGTGTTTTCTTATTTTCCCAAGGGTATTATCTCATGGTGATGTCCCCCAAAGTTTTTCCAGTTACACAAAGGAATTACCCCGGTTACAAACGTCCCCAAAACTTTTAGAAGCGTCTTTTTCTTACAAAATCAGTTGACTAACCTTATGGCCTATCACTGGAAGCTTTTTGAAACTTTCTTTGGTACTTTATATCTATTCATATTCCTTTTTCTAGATGGTGTTCTTGAGAAGTAATTAAAGAAACTTACCAGCAGCAGTTCGATGGACACAAACGAGAAACACACCGAAGATTATAATCCAATGGTAATCCCGATTCGTCGTAATCCACATGGCGACCTAACTCCCCGCACGGGGCACACACATAACGCGAACAACGCGGAACCGTCTCTCGGCCGTTGTTGGGTACCCGGGGTGGCACGGCAGAGATTCAAAACAACCACTCTCGGCGTCGGCGGAAAGTCGACACGGCAAACAAGTGTCGATGGGGAACGCGCACGCGGTTGCCCGGAGATCACATACTTTTAAGTCAACGCACTCGAATGCCAAAGGATCGCCTTTGCCCTACAGTTTTCGCCAAAAACAGAAACACGCAGCTGTTATCACAATTCACAGGTAGTACCCCGATCGTATCGTGAGGATAAGTAAAGAACGCACACGCGTAGACGCACCGGACGCAACGGTCACAACTCGACTAAGCGATGCAAGCGTTGAGAAAAGTAGGGGAGGCTTTGTTGTGTGCTCGGCAGAACACGAAGCCGCTCGACGATGACGCACGATGGTACGGAGACCGGTATGGTGCTCCGGTACACCCGGAGACGAAGACAGAAGAGCAATTGTGGTATTCTCAACGTACTCGCAATGAAAGGAGGGCTGCCACAAGATGGCCGACCAACAAACACACTGAAAAAAAAAACTCTTCACAATCACCCTAGAGCTTCAACCCTCCTCTGTAAAACATTCTCGATCATATCACAATATACATACTACTGTAATTTTTTTAAAATGTCTATATTCTCTCCAAATCTTCTAGATTTCTTGAAAATTTTAATCTAAATAAACCTCTTAGTACCATCTAGCGGAAATATAACCAACTAATAACAAAATGCAACATTTTACATTTAACACATAAAAATCAAGAATCTACCCAGATAAACTTTAAACGAATCAAGAAACAATCATTATCAGACAATTCCTTGTAGGTATTTTCTATTATTAAGTCACTAATCCTCAAGAATGTTTAAATAAATGAAGGAAAATATTCAAGATATAAGTTGACAGTAAATTTCTCCTGTAGATGGCGTTATATGACATTCAATGCTTAAAAATAGCAAAAGTAATTATTTAAACTTTAACATAACCAGCTAATAAGCTTTTTCTTTTGATTAAAGAGCTTAAACTTTCCTCTATAACTCATTCTCGGTCATATATCATTATACACATCTTCGTATTACTCATAAAGAATCTATATTGTCTCCAAATCTATTTTTTTGAAAATTTTAATTTAAATAAACCTCCGAGCGCCATCTAGTGAAAATCTAACAAACTAATAACAAAATGCAACATTTTACATTTAACACATAAAAATCAATAATCTAACCAGATAAACTTTAAACGAATCAAGAAACAATCATTATCAGACAATTCCTTATAGGTATTTTCTATTATTAAGTCACTAATCCTCAAGAATGTTTAAATAAATGAAGGAAAATATTCAAGATATAAGTTGACAGTAAATTTCTCCTGTAGATGGCATTATATGACATTCAATGCTTAAAAATAGCAAAAGTAATTATTTAAACATTAACCTAACCAGCTAATAAGCTTTTTCTTTTGATTAAAGAGCTTAAACCTCCCTCTATACTTCATTCAGTCATATATCATTATACATAACTTCGTATTACTCATAAAGTATCTATAATGTCACCAAATCTATTTTTTTTCTTCAAATTTTTAATTTAAATAAACCTACGACCGCCATCTAACTGAAATCAAGCAAACTAATAACAACATGCATCTCTTATGGTACTTATTATGGTAAGCATGCAATGTTTTATCAATAATTTCCAGATTTTCTCTATATTTATCATTTTACTACATTTCATAGAATGAAATATGTCGACGAAATTGTGCAAACAGTCCGGAGACGACTTCAAATTGCCAAATTTAAACAAGGAAATTCTTGAAGTTAAGAAACGTATACAATTATCAGGTATGTTTTTCAAATTTTTCTTGTTTACTTGGTCTCTAATGTTTTTGTTATACTTTATGTGAGACTATATGACTATTATAGAATATAGAATTAATGTCATTTTAATGAAATAAACGTGGTAGCTTTATAAAAATTGATAATTTGCGTGCGTAAAACACTGCAAATCTATGTAATAATGAATCTTACACGTTCAAGAGTGTAACGCTAACGACGTATGATTAATTACCGGTGAGATAGTGTTTTTAAGATTTAAATTATCAAAGTGTAGATGTAGACAGGCTTGTAAACACACCGTCGACTGCGTTCCCGGGCTTTTTTATTGCTTGGTTTAACTCGTTGAGTTGGTTTTTTCGACTAGTCGCGACTACGAACAACAATTGTAGGTAATTTACTAATTGTTGTTTTGTTATATTGATGATTTTAATATACGGAGTGATATAAACGGGTTGCATTTCTTTTCATTTGGGAAGAAGTTTTACGCTCTTATTGTTAGTTTATTTGATGT
The DNA here is from genome assembly GCA_027575185.1 of Mimaenictus wilsoni. Taxonomy (NCBI): domain Eukaryota; kingdom Metazoa; phylum Arthropoda; class Insecta; order Coleoptera; family Staphylinidae; genus Mimaenictus; species Mimaenictus wilsoni. The sequence goes on from JAODAC010003360.1 coordinate 11,181, forward strand.
CAATTTTTTAAAATATAAATATGAGGAAAAAAGCAAATAAACGAATGTATGCAACCCACTGTACATTGACGTCATGATAAGGGTTCTTTATTGAAACCTTTCTAGATTTCAGAAAAACTTAGCATTTCTCAGGTGAATTTTATTTGATATTTCATTCAGTCGAAGCTTTAAACTGCCGAATGTGAGTAGAAGCTATTACAGATGAATATAGGCAACCCAGTATATAGAGACGTTAGTAAATTTAAGAAAAAACAGTTATGCCACAGATATTTGAAAAACAAACGTTGGAGATGTCAATTTTAATAAAGTTTCACCTTTTAAAAAGATTTAAACGAATAAAAATATGAATATCAATATAATATATGAATTGATATAGGCAACCCACTATATACTGACGTCAGGAATGTTAGAAAAGAACGCACAAATCGCATAAACCCTAGATTTTTGGAAATATAAAAGTTAGCCGATAGCCTGTTGCTGCTTTGCAATAAATATTAATATTATTATTAAAAGTTAGCAAAGTCAAATTCTGTCATTCAATGAAGTGGTTATCATTTAAAACGAAAATAACGAGTACAAAATGTGTCTTAAAGTACATGGGCAACCCACTATACACCTACGTCATAAAAAGAAAAAAATAACCTACAAGGAAAAATTGAAAACTTCAATTTTGCTGCGTTTTCTAATACTACAACTCCCTAAATTCATGTTCTTATCTTCAAGTACTTTTGATATCATATATGATATTTTGATATTTTAGAAACACCTAGTGAGTTCTATCCCAGCAGGTCGAATTTAGTTCAATTCAAGTTAGTACACATGTCGATTACTGTATACAGTGTATACACAAAGCAAACACTCGTCATACGATTGCATGGATGTGAACGAGTGAAATATGAAAATCCCAAGTGGTTTATGTGCGGCGAGCTTGCGCACAGTTTAGCGGTACCACGGCACTTGGGGGCAATCACATACGCATCACGTTACAGCACGTTAATTGTACATGATATTAGATACAATTCCAAGGCGTAAACGTATTCACCACATTCGCGCCTTGCGGCATTCCTTTCATTAGACATCTAACTTGTATAATTATCGTAATTATAATATCCATCGTCTGTGATGATCGTGAACTTGACTCCTCCATTTAGAAAGCACTTCCTAATTCTAGCTAATCTTATCTGTCTTCAACTTTCTAGAGGGTCAACGAAAAGCGCTTTTCGAGGAGATCGCCAACGAGAGTAAACGCGACGCTGATGAGATCCTGAGGCTTAAAAAAGAGATTGCCAGGGTGCAGCTATCAATCTACGAACAACGAAGTAATATTCTCGCAGGGTTACTACTTCCAGCTGTGCCAATTCATTTACCTACTGCGACAGTGTCTTCAGCACCTTGTTCCCGAGTTAAACAAATTAGTGGTGTTCAGAAAAGCGGCTCAACATCAGCTCCCCTTGTAAGGACACAAAGTAGAACTGCCCAATCGGGGAAAGGTCGTGTGGAGGAGTCTATCAGGAAGATTCTGTCTTCCCTTATTGGGAATACTAACAAAAGTTTGAAGGATCTTGTGGATCACTTGGATTTACAACAAATTGATAGGAATAAACAGTTGGATCTTCTCAGTTACAAGTATAAACAGAAAGAAGTGAAACTTAAGAAACTAGCTACACTTTACCAAAATTTAGTACTTAAGAAAGATGCCCCTCAGGAAGATACAGAAGAAAGGACTAAGAATAAAACCCTGGCTAAAGAATATCGGAATAGGATCAACGCTGTTCAGGTTCAGATCAAAGAGGCTGAGCATGTTCGAGTTAGATATAAAGATATTAAATGGAAGCTTCAGGAAGATGCCTCTAAGTTTGAGAGTAAGATTGGGGACATTGAAGAGGAGTTGAAGCAGTTGGATAGTGAATTATTAAAAATTAAACAGGTAAATCTTTTTAAGTGTGAGAGTTAATTTTTTCCAGTAACTTAATATCTTTATTGAAGGTTAGCAAAGAAGCCTTAAAACTACGATCGGAAGCACGAAATGCTCTTCATAAAGAAGAAAAACAAGTGCTTGCCGCAAATGCAGCGCGTGAGAAGCAAAGTATGGAAGGGAAACGTTTGGTGGAAGCTCGACAGTGTGACTTGGCCCATCTCGAAAAACATTTCTACCAGACCAAACCTTCAAACAGGCCGCATGATGTAGACTTAAATCCTGAAGATGAAATACAGGACCTTGATGAAGATAAACCTATAGATCCGGAACAACAACTCAAAGAGGACATAGACAGACTTAACGAAGCCACTGGGAGTTCCTGTATAGAAGAGGTTCTTGCTAAAGTTAAAGGTCAGACAACTACTCAGTTACGCCTGATGACACTTCGTAAAACGAAGGAGAATATCAAGAATCGCCAACAAAGAAAGTATGATGTCATGGAACAAGAGCTTGAGAAACTCAAATTTGCTGATGATAAGAGTAGCCAGCAAAATATAGATGACCTGGATAATATTCGAAAGCAAATTGAAGAGGCACAAACTGCTAAGCGTGATTTCCAAACTGAAATTGATCATGTTTCAAAAATTATTGCAAAAATCGTTGATAAACTCCTGAATACTTACCTCTGCATGTATCAAGAGGAAAATGCAAATGTTGAACGTACTTCCGCGGTAGAGCTGATAAGGAAGATCAATCTTGGTGTTAGACGTCTGCAGTTGAGTAAGAGTGAGAGTCGTACCACATCCAGGGGAGCTACAGTAGAGACGTTACTCGAGGTAAGGTTAGAGTAGTTGAATCAATTTTATACAAGCTTGTCGATGTTGTAGGAGATCCAGGAAAAGGAAGGTAATTGGTTGCCGGAGACTTATAATGATATAGTTCGACGTACCCCATTGCCAACTTCTTCTGGTGCTCCCACGCCGATACCGGCGCAAGGTAAGTGTGGGATGGTTACAAAATGTCGGATAAACAAATGTTGTTTGGGTTTAAAAGCTGCCACTGGAGGAAGCGACGATGATGATGACTTACCGACGAGAAACTACCTCAAACGACAGGCTCAGCTTGTTGTTGATGCTAAGAACAAACGCAAGACGATGCGTTTTCCTATTCCGAAGACCAAATAACATCTTGCGGGAATTTATTTGTTTTAGGATACGTTGTCTTATCATTCATTGGTTAAAATAGTTTAAGCCCCTCCCTCCTCCTGCGTGCATTGTTGAAGGTAGCACAAGATAGAGCCAGGATCAAAATCATTCACAGAATTTAGTGATTGAAGTGTTCAGAAAGTGAGGAAGAGATTGGCTCCTCCTACTTTTCAAATTGTTAATAGTCCATACTAATGTTTGGCTCCTCCCCGTTTTTAAAATTGTACCCTTTTATGGACAAATTTCAATTCTATGAATCTAACAAGTCTATACGTATTACTGTCTTATTGGTTCACAATTTTCGCCCCTCCCATTTATGGTTGGTTTATTGAAGGTAACACAAAATGAAGCTACGATCATTTTTTTACTGAATTTAAATAGCTTTCTAATAGTCTAATTGGTATAAAACAGTTGGCTCCTCCTATTTTTCGAAATCGTATTCGCCAACAATATTGTTTGGCTCCTCCCCCATTTCCCATCTTGGGCTCCTTTAAAAAGTTTAATTATTTTCACTGAATTTAAATATTTCAAACTTTTTCAGTCACTTTCTAATGATCTTATTGGTAAAAATGTCGACTCCTGCTTTTTTCGAAGTCTTATTGGTCATCAAAATTGTTTGGCTCCTCCCCTTTTCATCTGTTGTCAAATTACTTTCTAATCAATGCTTCCAATGATTTTCATTGGTCTACAAAAGAAGTGCCATAGTAACAGATACATACGAATTGGTAGACACGTTTGGCTCCTCCCCCTTTTGCAATTTCCATTTCCAGAGCGACTAAAACAGGATTTTAACCAAAATTTTTCATTGGCCTTAAAATGTGTACTCGCCTTATAACATTATCTATAGACTAAAAATCAAACACGATGTAATTTGTTGTATAAACTTTATATACATACAAATTGAAGAAATATTTGTATTTTCCATGCTGTAAACAAGCCGGGTTACTTGTTTTTGATCATGCGTAGAAATGCCCAGTCTTGAAACTCATTCGACTAACAAATAATTACGAACAAAACAGAATTCGACCAGCGGTAGGTTTGCAGCAAACAAACGCTGGTTGTAGTTGAAAAAATTCCCACAATTTCATCCACCCAACATAAACATGTAAACAGGCAGTGTTTATATAGCATTATCCACACAGAACCCTCTCGTCCGTCTGTCTTTTTGGCAGTATTTTCCATTTGTCTACTCCGGAGTAATACATTTGTTTGATGGATGAGTTTACAGGTGATATAAAAATAGATGATTAGACTAAATACAGTTATCTGAAGTAATTCGTCCCTTCTTCATATATCCAAAGTGACATCGAGAAACATGATTTTTGGTTTTTGCCACGCATTCCGAACTCGATGTAGTAGTCACATTAAAAAAAAAACATTCAAACAACAATTTCCATCAAATTTTAAACATTTCGAGGGTCGTTTATAGCTCTGCTATAAAGATATATACATATATCTTTCTTTTGATTTCGTTTCCTATTCGTCTACCTTGTGCCCTGCTTCATTCCTTTCAGCTTCTTAAAACAAATCTTCCTCCGAAATCCCCAGGTTTCATCTTCGGTGCTAATAATTTAAACATAAACTTAACATATTTGAATAAAACGCACACACGGCTCGACGCAATTTCAACAAATAACCTTAGCCAAAGTACCTTAAACCTAGGCGTATGTACATTGTTTTTCCTGGTATCTTTTGTCAAGACAACAATACATTCACTTTCAGGAAATACGTGGTTAAAAATAAATCAGTACATGTCAAATAGTTAGCTTCTATGTATGATTCTTTCACATTTCGATTTTGTTTCATTTGTCGTGTGTTTACGCATGCGTCATTCGGGCGGGCATGCGCACAAAAAAACTTCTTCGAAAATCGGATAAAACTCATGCAAATATTTGTTCTGCCTATTTGCAAGGCACTTCGCATTTAAATGAAAGACCCTCTAGTTTACCCCTAAATTCGATTAAACAAAAAAAAGCGAATATGCCGAGTTTCCTAAGCTATCTAGAGTGATTTTCCCGCCTTTTTTCATTAGCAAAGAGAATCACTAGGCCATGGCCTTAGATTATTCATATTATCCCTGATTACGTTGCAATGTTAAATGTTTCGACGCTTTTTCTCACTCTTAACAAATTTCAATTTCAACAAGCACTTCTATCTAAACTTTAGCTTCATATATAGGTCTCCTTTTTTAGCAAAATATTTTTCGTTTACCTACGTTATATTCCTATGTTTGTTTTGTTAGGTATGGACAAGGATTCATTGAAAATCATGCCCCTTCCCATTCCAGTAAATACTCGAGTTTTCCCGTAGGTCCAAAGCGTTTCGCTCGTACTACGAAGCGTTCGCCATCTTGAATCCGCGTCGCTGCGCCGAAGTAACTATGCACGGATGATTTCAGATCGTCCATGGAGATGTCGGGCTCGGTCTTCACTGGACTCGGCTTGGGCGTTGGCGGTTTCTTTTCCGGCGGATTGCGATCGTGTCTCTGGCGTAAACGTCGGCCATTCAAAGCGTAATCAACGCAATTCGTTATCAAATTCGCCTGATGCGTCTGCCAATCGGGATCGGCTTTAGCGGGCACGACTGCAGCTGTTTTGCTAGCCGTAGCGCCACCTGTTGTCGCATAGGATTGATCGCCTCGGCTTCGGCGTAAACGCCGACGTTTTACTTCGCCGTTTGGTCCGATGCGGATGTCTTTTTCGCTTAGCTGTCGTTTTAGCGGTCTTTTTATAGGCTTACCAGGAATAACAGCAGTTAGAGGCAGAGGTAGAGTGATGCTGTCCTTACTACGCCGCCGGCGGCCATCGTCGACACGGGGGAATGCCCTGAAGGGATTATTCTTCCCCTCGAAATCCTTCGGCGGTGGTATAATCAAATCTAAGGTACTCTTCGAGCTTGTCTCGTCACCGGATGTATCACATGGCGTATGCAGATCTTCCTTCTTGTTCCTAACCAAGACGAAGCCGTCATTATAATCCATCGATAACTCCGAGTGTACATTTGAACTCGAACCGGAATTGGGTGGGGTGGGTGGAGCCGAAACGGACGTGGGCGGAGTCAAGGGCTCCTTCGCCTTTTTACACCTGTTGCTATCTAGGCTAAGTCGAGTGAGACGACGCGTTGGTTCCTTTGTGCCTTTCCGCTTCGCACGGCGTAGTATCTTATCCCTCTTCCTGCTATTCAACGAAAGCAGCCGCTTCTTATGTTTTAGATTACCTTTGATATTCGGGAAGGGGACGCTTTTCTTCACAGCTCCCTGGAGGAATGTAGTCGCTGGTAGTGCAACCTTCTTTGCGGTGTACTCTTCAGCTTCATCGCTCTTCGGACTCGGACATGGCGATTCTGTTTCAGAGAGACCATGCTCATCGTCCTGATAATGCGCACCAGACATTACATCTGTGGATATATGCACTACAGAAGCCGACTCCACGTATGGTAGGTACTGCAGTTGGAGATTACCCGCCCAGCGGGTCTTCAATTCCGTACCATTCACCGGCACCGTCGGCGGCAGCGAAATCATAGGCACTGGGGGCGGCAAACGTACGCGAAGACCCCAGATCGTTGTGCGCTTTTTAATCTCGCGTCCACATTTAAAACGGTTGCGATTCTTCGCTAACGACGAGAGTATTAATCCGCGACGGTTTTCTTTACTCGTGCTGAACATCTGGAAAGAAATTATTTGGAAATAAAAAAAAACATTGCAAAAATAGTTTTAAAAAGATCCCCTCAATGTCTAATGCTAAAAAATTCAAAAATATGTTAAGGTTAAATTATGGAATAAATATAAATTATTTGTTTAATTACATACCTTTGGTGAAAGTTGTAATGCATGCCAATTCTCCTCCAAATAGGGCATGATAACAGCGTCCAAATCGTAGTACTTCTTCGACTTGTACGATGTGAGGTTGTAGAGCACCAGGTGGACCAGATCAACCCAGTTGAGCTCCAGCCGACGCACAAACTCCTTGCCGGCATTGCAGTTGACGCAAACAAAGACGTAGAAACGATCGCCTCGATATAGTGGAAAGCGGAGACAGTCGATGCACGCATCGTGGAACCACTGACGACACCTAGTGCACTGCAGCATTTGCTCGTCCCACACGCCACGTTGCCCGCAGTAACAGTACGTCTCTTGTTTGTTACTACGATGATATGTGTCCCAATTTAAAGATTCCGACTGAAATTTTTAATAAATTTGGTTTAGAAGAAAAACAATAATTAATTATACTTCATTTTATCTGACTTTTTAACAATCTAATCTTATAAAATTAATGTTTATAAATTATGAAAAACTTACATCATAGGGCAATGGTCTACAAAGTTGCAGAGCCGTGTTTCCAATGTACCCTTGCACTGCACGTTTTTTAGTCTTATGAGGTTCGTTGTCAACACATCGTTTACATACCCAATAGGAATCTGTGGAAAGATAATATTTCAGTTAATTCTCGTAATTACCTGAGAATTAGTTGGCGCATTTTAAGTTTTATTTCAAGTTTTGTCAATTTTTCAATGCTAGAATAAAATATGTGATTTTCAATAAAAGAAAATCTTCAGTCTTCAGTCAAATTCTATTGATATTAACAATATAAATTACCAAAACTAAAGTTTTCTAAACAAATTCATGAAATCTCGTTCATTGCAATGCTTTCTAAGACAAGTTAATGTAAGATATCTTGATCAATTTATTAATATTTCTACTTTCTTAACGTAATTTCGTGTGACAATTTCAGAAAAACTGATTATGCTAGGCATAAAAAATCGAACAAAATTATTGATAATTATTGGTATGCAAAAAATTGCCCCTAATGCTATCTATTAAGTATGAATGAAAAGTTCACTTACCATCTTTATCATCAGTTGGTATCGCAGGCAAATGACAGCGATGATGATAAGCCCTTTTGCACTTATCGCATTCCTTAATCTCACCACCACCATTCGGCGCCGATTTACGACACACGACGCACATGGGATCCTTGGGCGTGCTGAGCTTCACCAGATCCTTGAAGCACGCCCAGCTGTCGGTGTTGTCGCCGAACTTCACGAAACACTGCTCGCGAATCCCATCCACCTCGACCACCGTGCCGCAGTAGTACTTCCCATCCTTCTTCAGAAGAACGTCCTGCCCACCGACGAACTCGACCCTGGCTGCAGCAGCAGCGGCGACGCGGTCGACAATCGTCGTCGAATCGGGCACGACGCACGCGGGCGGCGTCGACGGCTTCCTCAGACGATTCACGCCCGCCATCGTGGTGTGCAAGAGCCACTACTGAAACGGTTAAACAAACAAAACGTCGATCGAATCGTACGTCGGCATCGCCAAGGCAGGTGGACCTAGTGCCAGGCCTATGGAGGAAAACGAGGGAAAACAATGGCCTCTCACCTGTCTCACGCTTCGTTCATCTTAGCGTAGACATCCGTAGGGAAGTACACAAGGGGTCTAGCTCAATGGCGATGACTTCAATGTTGTTGTAGCCATTGCAATGTTTTTCGGTTGTCGTGCTGCAGAGGCGGTTGCAACACACGCACACGGAAAACCCCGCCAAACGGGCAGCACTCGTGCGTCGCGCGCTTTTATCGAAACTAGAATTAATCGTCGGCTGCGCACATTTCCACCGCACTGACGTCTGTGAAACACGCCGTGGATGGAACACTGCACTATGGTCACCTGCACCGTCGCCGATTTTCACGTCGGTGAGGCCGAATTCAAATAATAACGTACGCGCGCTGGAGCCGCTGTTTCTGTTTTTGGTTGGTGCACACAGGAGCGAGGAGCACCACCAGTTGACAGGCGTTTCACGATTTTAGCGACATCTCTAATAGTTTGAAAATTACTTTATAGATGTCGCATTATGTCTCATTTGAAACAAAAATAATGTAAATTTGTTTGCCTATATTTATTTAAAAATATTGATTAAAATTATTATTTTTTAATAAGTGAAAAGATTGTTAAACCGATTATTATCCTTGATATATGTGTTATGTTTTTTATTCAGGGTTATGAACTCGTTCTTCAGGTTGCATATGTTCTTCCTCTATTTCCCATTATATTATGACTAGCGACTTTCTATGTAAATAAAGTTGCCTAACTAGTGGTAGCTTAAACATGTCCATCAAAATCAAAATGATCAAAGTCAATAAATTTGAACATCTGTCATAGCTGTCAAAGGAAACCATGCAATTTAGGAAAGGTTTTAATCAAATGAAATATCCGCTAAAATTCTTTAGAAAACAACTAAATGATAAGAAAATTTGAAAATTCCACCCCCGCAAATGTTCAAATACTTGTATTTGGTATTTGATATTTGGTATTTGGTATCTGGTATCTGGTATCTGATATCTGGTATCAAACTTTTGCGAAATGATACTTTTGAAAAACGTCAATGTCAAACGTAAAAAGACTAGGCACCTTCATGTACAACTGCGTGAAGCAAATAAAAAAATCTAAAAAACAACCGCTATCCTTTAAAAAATAACGAAAAAACGATTATTATATCTAGGGTTGCATATATCTACCTCCCGTTTTCTATTAAATTAAAACCGACGATTTTCAATGTAAATGAAGTTGCATAGCACGTAATAGCTCAAACAAGCTTACAAAATCAATAGAGCAAAACTCACTTTTGTTGTTTTGTTGGCGATGCGCGGGCGAGTGTTGCAATGCGGATTCGCACATGCCCGTTTGTTTAAAATTTCACCCGTTTCGTGCCGGCTGGCGTTGGGAAAATCAACTTTATCTCCCGTACGGCGGATGCAACTTCCCGCCCGCTCCTAGCTGCAAAAGGTCAAGGAAACCTGTGAATATTTAACGCTCACTTTCACTCCTCCCGATGAATTTCACCCAGGTGCTGTTTGGGCCTTGACATAACGGCAACTCACACACCACACACATGGATTTATTCAATTATTCAGAGCAGTTACTTTAGATATTTTGACATGCGAGAGATTTCGCGTAATCAAAGCTCGCGCAATGCCAGCATACGCCGGCGATAATTAACCGTAAAGTTGAATCTTGTTGACTTTGAGGGGAATTATTATTAGTCGGTTTGTGTGGAATTTCGGGCAAAGGGGTTGCATGGATGTTTCATATCTAACACAAATATTTGATTATTGTCCAGTTTGAACTTAATTGATTTACTGACATGAAACGCTTTGGAGTGCTGCGAAATTGTCGAAATTATACATTGTGTAGTATTATTTAGTTAGTAATCTGAGGATAAATGGGATAATTACATCATTTACATTTGAGAATCCTAATTTCTAAGAGTATAAACAATAAAAATATTTAATTTAATTATAAGTGTAATTAATTTTGTTTACCTCTTAAATAATAAATGTAGATGCTATGATTTCGGGATAGCCTAAAGTTAGAGTTTTGTTTTTAATAAAGATTAAATTGCTGTTTAAAAACTCAATTTTATGCTTTTATAAAAAGTATTTTAATAAAAGTTTATTAAATATTAAAATAAATAAAGTTATAACAATATATTGTTAAATTGAAAATATATCAATCTCACAAATCAATAAGTAATCATCACCTGATCTCCTGGATTTTCTGAAATGTCGAGTTATATGTGCTGCTGCTGCTCACTCTCTTCCGCCTTTCCTGTTCTTCCGTTTCCCTTCCTATTTCCTGTACGTTTTCTTCAACAGAGCCTCTCTTCGCATATCTATCATATTATCAAAGTCTACTTCAGTGATGGTGAACCTTTTTGAAGTCGTTGGTTAAATTGTCTTTAAAATTTGTAGTAGTTCCTTGACCTCCAATGCAGAGTGTGTCTGACCAAAACTTTCCTGGACCAGTATCTGATACGCCAGTCATAGGTTCGCCATCACTGGCCTAGACACAATTGAGACACAATTATTTCCTTTGTACATCTCAACCTATCTTCTCTTATACAATAAATTATACAATAAATACTAAACATTTTTTGTAGTCCCTTCTGAGAGCGGTAAAAATTAATTTTATGAATTTATTTTCCAAAGTAAAAATCGGGGTAAATTATTTTCTTGGCTTAGTGCTACAGATATACCTGGTAATGGATGCAGTAAATGCTCAAAATTATGCCCGTCGATTTCAGTTCAAGTGCAAGTAACCCTGATTAGCGCGGTGTCAAAAACACGGTTTGGAATATCCCGATTATCGCTGAGATCAAAACATTTAATCGCGACATTCAAAAACATGTTTATTGAAGACCGCGTATATTGAGGGTTAGTTGTACATGCATTGAAATCGAGGAATATCATTTAAAACATTTACTGCAATCATTACTAGGTATATCTGTAATAATAAATTGTGAACTACACCAAGAAACAAAATTAGCGCGATTTTAACACCGGAAAATAAATTGATAAAATGGATTTTTATCGCTTATTTCTCGAGATATTTAATGTTTTCACGTTAAAAAACTCAGCCGGTATTTAAGGCGTTCTACCGATAAATATCGATTTATAATTTGCATAAATATCGCTACCGACATTGTCGATTTTTTTTTTGACATCCTAACGTCCGAAATTAGAGAAAAAAAAGTTTCAGAAACAGATCATTATCATGAAATTTGTTATAAGTAGTTAGATTTTAATATTATATCATGGTATTTTATTTTTCTGCTCTGTGGAATAGATGACGACACTAGTTAATTTAGAAAATATCAGTATATCCGATATAACAATCATATATTAGAATAATTTTCTTTGTACCTCGCCCATTTTTCCGAAACCCACATTCTAAAAGATTACCCACAAAAAACAATCAAACACATCTCAATATAACCTTTCCAACCCACTCATTCTTCCCACAGTCTAATATCAGCAGGGGGAACGCTCACAGTCAGATATCTTTATATCCCTATCCGTACGTCCGTCTTCTACGCATGAGTAGGGAAACAATCTAAAATTTACTCTAGACACCCACGTAAACACACTGCCAAACACACACATATTCACACAAAACATACATCCCCGATATAAATGATCTATGCTTAAATCCTTCCTAAAAAAACTGAATTCCTTTCAATCTCATGCGTGCGAATTCCGCGTGTTTGACTATAAGTTTGTAACGCCAACGAAAACCGGGCGCCGGACATTCAAACGATTCAAACGCTCGCGGAACCTACCAAACCAGCAGGAGGCCAACGAAGTGGCCACGAACTCACACAAAAAAGCCGCACATACGTCACATATGTATACACATATGCAACGAAAGACTATGGCTGCAAAGGTAACGTAGAGTCAGACAGGTATTGTAGGCAGTAGGCGCATTTTAGGTGGGGAAAGGTAACGCAAGAAAGTGCAGCAGGCCCCTGCTGCCTGCTGTTGCTGCTGGCTGCCTCGACGAAATTCAGTCAGTTTGCGTTCGTCCCGCGTGTCGTGCACGTCCATACGACGCTTTGCAGTAGTTTCGTACGCATCTATTTCGGACACGAACTTTACATTCACAACATTTAAATTTAAACAGAGATAATCGATGTTTATCGCTTAAAAAAAGATTGATTTTCTAAAAATTCAATGATTGGAAACTTTATAAAGATTGTAAAAGTTTATAAAATAGAACAAAACCTAATAAAATCTAATATAACCTAAAAAACTTTGATATAACATTTAAAAACTTAATATTACCTTGATATAACCTACTAATACCTTTCAAAACCTACTAAAACCTTTACAGAACCTTTTAAAACCTTAAGAAAACCTAATAAACCTTAAGAAAACCTAGTAATACCTTTTAAAAACCATTTAAAAAACGTGCAAACCTTTGTGAATTCAATTAAACCCTTCAAAACCCTTGAAATCCTTCAAAACCCTCAAAAACCCAACAAAAAAATAATTTCCTCTGTTTATTAGACCAAGTTTCACAGTTTATTGAGTGCGAAACCTTGTGTTGTGGTGTCCCTAAGGAAACGCGTCCCTAAGGGTCTCAGTTACCAACGCAGAACAATCACAACAATCCAAGTGAAAGTTCGCTAAGGGTAGAAGTTCGTTTTACGCCTGCAATACTCTATAAACTATATTTGTGCTTTTTACTCAAGAATATCAAGAATATTCCTTTAAAGAATTATAATACACTTTTCACGAATATAAAAATTGTGGAAAATGTTAATAGTTAGTGTATTCTGTCTGACTGATAGTAAGGCAATTATTCATCATAAAAATTTCAAGTTTTAAGGTGTCTTAAAAGCGTTTAAAGTTACTAAACTTTAGTTGACATCTTGATTCATCAATCTGTGAAGTTTGCACCTGCGTACGGACTGCAAAAACGTCAAATATGGCTAAAGACAGGTAATTCAATTAATTAATTAGATGTCTGATGATACATATAAGAAAATACTATAGTGCAGGTTCCCAGCATGTTAAAATATTAATATTTTATCTTCTGATTGCGGGAGATTTTTAAGGATGAAATTACTATATATTTTGGAGTTGTTGTGAGTTGGAGAATTAAGTTTTTCTTGGTTATTTTCCATAAAATCATAGAAATTTGTGATGGTCTTTAGATGTTTCAGAGGTTAAAAGTGGTATCTTATATTGGTTTAGGTTCACTTATTTGAGAATAGGTTATAAAGTAAAAGTGGTTAATCTAGATTATGATTAATATTGGTTTTGTAAGGTTAAGTTATGATAGGTGTTCTGGATCGCTAACACAACATCAATCCCAGCTGCCTGTTGTAGTAGTTTATTTTAACGCAGATCAGTGAGTTACCAGCTCCAGGTGTAAGAATCAAAATATGAACTTTATTCAAAACCAAACGTTCCGCACAGCGGATCTGTGTGCACTGATCAGAGAAAATATAAGATAGAGAAGCACATGTTAGATTAGTGACCTTGAAACAAACTTGTTTAGTTCAACCCAATTTGTTAGATGGCCCTAGTAAGTAATCGGCTATATTTGATGTTTCCGACCTGCCACGAGTCTTGACATGTTAATAAACAGTTTCATATCATTTATTGCTCTGGATGGCATAACCTTTTTCCTTTTGATATATTGTCAATACTTGATTTAAAAAGACTGACAATTAAAGAATGACTACATGCTACATGCAAATTGAATCGAATTTTTACCGTAATGTAAGTCTGCATATAATGCTAAACTAAAACCTTCAAGTTGGTCACCCTCGCAAAAACAAAATACGCGGTAAGCAGCATATTTTCAAATGACTTTTAATACCCTTCGTCGAAGGAATGTTCCAGCACGACCCAGAAAATTTACATTTGATGATAATAAAATGTAATATATTTTAAAATAAATCTGTATTTGAAAAATTGTCTTCAAATATACAAACAGTATTTAAAATTAATGAAATCGAATAGCAAAAAGTGGCGCAACTCTGAATTTCCGGCTTCGGTTGAACTAAAATCTGTTGCAAATTTTACAGCAGCACTTGTGTGTTACTAGTAGTATATAACCTTTATTGGCATACTCGTGCCCCTACAATCCCACAACAAGAAATTATAATAAGAAAAATAATAACAAATAAATACACATTCAAATAATAACAATAACCCAATTTGAACACCAGAATAACCACTGTATGTACATACAACAATATCCACGAGTGAGAAATGACACCGCTCTCCTCCTTCTTACATTTACCACCGTGGTGATTGACGCCAACCCCTTCCCTGTTTCTTCCAACCACACCTCTACTCGCCCCTGCCCTCCTTCAAGGCCCACTCCCACTTATGTTACTATACATATGTATTATCTATGATACTGATTATATCAACACAACTGAGTTAAGATGACACCTGCCTAGGCCCACAGTAGGAGGCTGTTGTTTACTAAAGTTGTTAGGCAGCCCCTAATAATGCCTAATAAACATGACGCTTCTCGCGACAATGTGAGACTATGTTTAGTGAGGATAAGTTATGTTAGGATAGAAGAGGTTAGGTTACGATAGGTGTGGTTAGGTTATGACAGGAAAGGTTATGATATAATATAATCTGATTAGGATAGGTTAACGTCGAATATTATTGTTTTTAATAGATTAAGTTTTATTGGATTATGTGATGTTAGAATAGATGAAGGTAAATTCAGTTAGGGTAACTCAGGATTAGTCAGATGAGTAGTCGGCAACCTAGTCGGTCGGAGGAACCCAAAACTTCAATTCACAAAATTTTAGTTTTTAAGACTCACAAATTTTGTCTTATTTCTGGAAGACCCCCTTTCCCAATTCCTAAGTCAAAATTTAAGTATCTACCGGGAGAATCTCTCAATGGATATTCAAATTGGTGTCGGACAATTGGGACACTCCCTTGGAAGATAGATTATAATATGATATGAATAATTACATTAGCTTTGCTTAAGTTTGGTCGGAATATATAAGATACATCGTTCGCTCTTACTTATCTCAACTATCAAGCAAAAACTAAATATTTAAAGCAAAGAATGAACATTTAAAAATATTTATAAGACCCTAAGCATAACCGAACGTAAACGCATTATTTAAACAGCCATTATTTTGGCTTCAAATCGGCAGAATATCAGAGCGACAGGGCTAGAGCGTGCGTTTCTTGGTTTTTTAGGCAATTCCCATGGTGAATTTACGATTTGTTTGCTGGAATGTACGCTGCCGACACGCATACTAATGGAATTTAAATGCATGCGTTTTTTTCTCTACAATGCCACGATTTACCAAACCAACGCTTCGGCAATCGTAAATTCGTTTCTTCAATGTTTCACTCTTACAATTAGACTAATTGTAGACATACCAAACAGGAATTCATTAAACAAGTCTCACAGCTACTTATAAACCAAAATATTATTAAAAAGTTGTTTACAATTTTTATCGAATGTTTTATCAACTATCTTATAACTATTTTTGAATTTTTTTTCGTACAAAGTTGTGTACTCTTTGTCCGTCAGTCAGCCAGTCAGTCACAGTTGTGCCTGACTTACGAAAGTTTCACATTATTATTATTATCCTGAGGATAAACACAATAATTTTGCGTTGTACATTTCATTTGGTGCGCTGTTTTAATAACTTTTTTCCAGTCATTTCGCTTATATTGACCTAGTGGACGAGTAATAAAGTTGCATAATGCATGTTTGTTTGCACCCGTATGAGTGTAAATTCGCAGGTTATTGCAATTAAAATAAGGAAAACAAACACTTTTTGCGGTACTGGTCCCCGCAGGGAGTGGTGTATGCAGGTGATTCGCCGCCTGATTTATCGTGTGTGTATGTACAATTTATGCGGACGTGATTCGGTACATACATTTATTTGTTTATCTCTACGTTTTCGTGTTTTTTTTTGTGTTTTGCCCGAATTGATTTAGCTCGGGTGAAATGCGTCAGCGGTGTTAACGATGCAGTCAGAACATCGAGTGCACAAGTGCGCATTTTAAACGTTTTTGCGCGATGGTTTTATCACCATCGGTTTATTACTTATGTTGCCAACAATGTTGGATGCGCTTTTTTATTGGATATTTTTATAGGTAGCTTTAAAATAGACAAGTCGGAAAGAATACTTATTTGACATAAGCTAACGTTACTTTTCATCCTTAAACTCATTTCTCAGAATTCATTTCCCTCTCACAAAGGGTATTTGTGTAGAAAATTATTTGTACCTATCTGGGAAACAAGTCGAAAATATTAAAGTCTCGATATCAATAATAATAGCTTTGTTATTTTAGTCAATTGGTGATTTCTCCGCGTGAAAAACTTCTGTGTTCATGCAATTTTTGATTATAACACCTCGCCACAATCAGTGATTCATTTTACCACACACACGTAAACACATCGACACCCACTCATCCACAGCCCTCCGTCCATTTTTCCTCTTGTGCCATCCTGTGCGTTTGAACAGAGGTATTAGAGCAGTGTTTCCCAACGTGGGGTCCCCACCCCACAGGGGGGCAGTTTGACAATGAAGGGGGGCAATTAAAAAATGGACTCGACACGACTTTAACCCTTTCGCTTAAAATTATTTTGAGTTTTAGATTTTCATTATATGTTTTGAAATTTTACTTACAATGTTTTGATAACAATTTCATTGTGATTTCTTCCTAAAACTTATCACATATCTTTCTCAAGGCAACAAAACAATTTTTAAAGGTTAAATGTTAAGGTGCGGCATGGCCTAAAAAAGGTTGGGAAACACTGCGTTGGAGTGAACTTATTGTTAGCTTAAAAAGATCCTGTTGAGTTAGGACCAGCGCATCACCAGATGAAAACATAAATTAATGTTTGTAAAACCTGAGGCTACCGCGTAACAACACTATTGATTACTTAAATTTTGTGCAATTAATTCAATATTTTCAACCAAAACACAAAAAATAAACGCCTATAAAATGCCATTTCATATGCTTTCCGACAATTTTAATGTAAATTGTTGAAAAACCTATAAAATCCTCTTACTAACCCATTTGATATGTAATATTAATCGATTTAAAATAACAACAAGTTAATAGCACTAACGATTTGATCTAAACCCAATAAATTACAAATTTCATCCCATTTTAAAATTTACCAATCAGCGGATTTCCTAGAAAGACGCAGATTTAACTTGTATACACTTATAAAACAATATCAAGCAATAATAATTGAAAACGTAAGATTTTCATCAAACGATCGTAAGCATTGAACTTTTCAAGCAATTTCTAGTAAGAAGCCCCTGCACTTTTTCCAGTACATTAAACCCAAGAGTATTGTTATATCTTGTGGTCCTTTTGCCGTCTTTTATATTAAAACGCAAGTTATTAATATCAGAATTTCCAGCATTTCGACAAAATTGAAACAGCTCAACGACGCGCTCATGAGCTGAATGCGACCGAAATTATTCACTCCGCGGGCGGAGTATGCACGCATTCGCTGTTTTTTCGGCACCGGCTTTGTTTCGACCGCATTGTTTTCGCCCATCACTTTTTGCGAAATGCAAAGACCTTCTAAACCATCCTTTTCATAAGAAACGTGAAGAGAAAGACTGTTTCTAAACCATCTCCACCACATAAATAGCATGCAAACAATCTTTTCGATGTGAAAATGGATAATACTTGAAAATTCTCTTATTTGTTTCTCTTAAAAATATCATAAAAAGGAAATAGATTTACAAATAAAATAAACTTATAAAGAAACGAAAAAAGAGAAAAAGGTTTGTGAGAAAATGCATAAATAGATAATAATATGCAAGGATGTTCTGGAATTTTGTACCGCTTTTATTGTAAAGTTGATATTTTATGCAGGGTGATAGCATTGGGAAATATATAAAATAATGCAATATTCATGCGATTAAGGTGGGTTATGTGGGTTTGGGAAAACTCACAGTGACTTGGGAGAAAACGTAAAGTTGGAACCACGTCGCCAAAGTTTACGCAAACTGTGAAAATGTCGTTTAACTGGGAAAGTTTTCCCCCGTTATAAATATTTAGATAAATTTTACGTTCAACAACATTTTCTGCATTTGACATAATTTATATTAAAGAGTAACGTAACCAAACGAAGGCAGAAGTTGAAAAGTAAAGGAACATAACCTAATTCCATCAATTCAACTTTGACATATTTAGTTTACGATGTTATGCAACTTTATTTACAATTTTACCCACTAGACTAGGTTTATTTGATGATTTCCTCTATTCACGAATAGATGGCGCTAGTCTGGGAGGATTAATACCGTTTTCGTCACTAGGTGGCGCCAGTCCGATTGATTGAGTAATTTCTATACTCGGCATATTAAATTCATTGATTTTTACAAAATTTAAGCCATTAATAGATACATTTTTAACACAGAAATAAGTTTACTACTTTCAAGGGAAGTCTCCGGACTGAACCTATCAGATTTTCCAGAATATTGGTATAAGACTAGAAACTAATTGAACTCGAGCGAGACAAAAGACAATCTGAGAAGTTCAGTCCGGAGACTCCCCTTGTCAGAATTCAAACCCTCTAACTACCTCTGATTAGTTGACTGTGATTTCCAATTAACAAAATTACGTAAATTTTTTTTCAACACGACAAATAAATAAATAGCGCATAATACGATGTCGAATTTGTTCGTCATGCAGTCCAATTGTCGAAAATTTCTAATCGTGCAACAACGTGCAACAACTTTCCATCGTCGGCGCACACGAAAGACCGGACTTGGCCAACAGTCCACAACAAACAATGCAGCGAAAAAAACGGGCAAACACGTATAACGAGTAAGAAAAAAAAGGTAAAGGTATTGGCGATTGTCGACGGTCCATTGGAGCCGTTTCGCGTTTGCCACTTACGCAACAAGTACACGAGAACATAGGTAAGATAGACATATAATCGAAAACGCCACAATCCGCAAAATAAAGCACAATCCGAAGAAAATTGGCGTATCAAGTGCTGCGCTGTATTCTAACAACCGAAGCACTGATTGCTTTCGATTATAATTAACTTGATTGAAATTAATTTTCTAGATTCCGTAAAATCCATAAAATCATTTATGTATTCAAATTAGTTATGAAAATCAAAATCAAAAAAGAGAAACCAAGGAAATAGTTATAAAGCGCCAGTTCTGAACATTCCCCTTCCACTTGTATAAAAGGTAGTACACAATTTCAATACTAGATGGCGGCACTAAACTAAATAAATATTGTTGTCAATCTATGGATTCTCAAAATGTTTTGATAATTAAAAAAAAATACAATCCAAGTTATAACGCGTCTGTTCCCAGGTCCTCCCCCTCTAGTTTCATAAAATAGATCCAAATTTCACTACTAGATGGCTCCATTGAAATGATAATCAACAATATTAGAAAATGATACAATTCTAGTGTTATAAAGCGCTGGCTTCAAACTCTTCCCCCTACATTTTACAAAAATAGTACCAAATTTCACCCTTAGATGGAGCCACTGGATCGAAAAACTATACATATGAAACCTGTTAAACCTATAATGTGATATTGCAATATTTGACTTCATTTACGCGTATTAAATCGAATACGTAATGCCGTTGGGAGTGTTGAGAGCAACGGCATATATATACACACATACACACACACACACACACTTGCCTGACACAAAACGCTGATAATCACCGTTTTGTTACTTGTTGCGTCGGTGGTGCCTCGCTTCAATTCGCACAGCGTCAGCAACAAACCACGCGGCGTACTTGGCGAACAATTGCAAATACTGTACCGTGCATTGATAGTTCCGCCACGCTGCGCTTCGCTAATGACAATTCGTTGTTTTAACGTTCCAAAGCGATGCTGGCGAACACCACTGTTTTTTCCCACAACAGTCATGTCGATTGCTGCTCTCCCTGCGCGCCCACCCAACGTATTGTCGTGGGAAATAACGCGCGGCGGCAATACGGGCGTAACGATCGCTCGGAATTTCTTTCCGTTAGTTTCTGATAACGCGCAATTCACCATTGATAGAGAGGACACATTTGGCAAGCAATGCAGTGCTGCCAAACGCTCGCAACGAATGCGTGGGCGAAATTGTGAAAGTTTTGCGTTTAATTAAAGTTTCTGTGCGCGTGTTTTATTGCCATTTTCCCCCCAACTGGATACTGAATGCGATGTGGTCAACTATGCTTAACGTCGGTGCCATTTTAAAGTGATAACAGTTACGCGGTAGTCGCGGTTTTTTGAAACATTAATTTATTTTCCGTTGATAGCCCGGGACCAGACTTAAGTGGATCTTTTGGTAGTTGTAAGTTCCTTGAGTTCCGGGCCACAAGTTTTACTCAAAGCTAACTGCAGACGTTAGAGACGTCAAAATACATGAAGTAAAAAAGCACCACGTCTTTATTAAAACGACACAATGAACACACAAATACAAATACAAAATGCAAGCAAAGTCGATAATCCACCAGAGGAGAAATAGGCCGAATCAGGCGCGTACCACGCTTTTATGGTGGCGCAGCCCCCCCCCCTCTCCATTAATACTGAGAGCATCCCCAACGTCTTAAGAATAGTGGCGCAGCAAGCACCCCCTATCCTAGGCAACCAACTCAACAATAACTTTTTACGGAAGGTAAATCGTTTCTCAGAGAAACGGTCACGACGTCTTTCTCATATTGGAGCAGTATACTCACTATCCGTACCTTGGACAGACGCACTTTATAGATAAAGTACAAAATATCAAAATGTATACAACCAAAGACACACTAATTTGGTTGTATACATATTGGTATTTTATATTGCGCTGTGCCACTATAAGACCGTGGAATGCGCTGTCCTAGGTATATTTCACCTCTGATGAGTTGACTCGCGAATTTGTGCTTTTACTCTTATTTTGTGTGCGCTTTACTGTTGTAATAAAGACGTTTTATTGTTTTACATCCAAATTATATCCCTAACTTTTCGTATAAGGCAGGTTTCACAGTCATTTCAAAGTCGTATTATATTAAAATATGAATTATATTAATATAATTTTGTTATTCTTCGAATTTGCTCTTGCCTCGTCTGCTCTTCTACCTCATGGCCTCTTGTTCTTACCATTTCTGCCACTAAATTGCCACCAACCCATAATCGTCGCACTGCCTCCTCCGAGAGTCCAACCGCTTGATTCATCCATCTCCTTTCTATTCTCCCGGCTTCCTCCCCTTCGCTTGCGCTCCACATCCATACCTTCTTCACCAATCTATCCTCTCCCATTCGCACTGGACATTCCTCATATTTCGCCACCCGGTACATCACCCCCCCCCCCCCCCCCTTAGTCTTCCCGTCTCCTGGGGTAACCCAGAACAGGGCGTGTCTTCCTTCAGCCTGAGGTGCGCCTTGCGGCACCAGGTTTGCCCCCCCCCCCTCTCTCTCTCTCTATCTATCTCTATCTCTCTAGCAAATCCCATTCGTACATCGCCCACACTTCTACTTCATACATTAACATGGGCTTCACACATACATCCCAGATGTGCATTACTAAATTCCAGCTATACACGAATACAAAAAGGTGTATAACTTGCGTGTTGTTTTAAAGAACAACAACAAAAAACAGTGTGCAAATAAAAACGATACCAACTTCAAAAATCAAAATCATCTCGTAACTATCAAGCAATCTGCCAAAATGCATTCGCATCGAATGCACAATATAAAATCAGTCGATAAAATTTAATTAAAATCAATTTCACTTGCATTAGCAATGCACACTGCTAATAATAACCATCGTACAAACGCAATAACACGATTTCCATGCGATAATTTCCAAATGTAATGTTTAAATAATTTAACACAACCCATCCGAAGCATTAATTACAACAACTACAGCAATAATCACACGGTTTCTAACTAATGAAACGACAATGAAATAAAACGCTTCTGTGATTTTACGTTTTTTTCCAATTTTTGCGGCGATAGAATTTCCGCTAATCGGATTAAAACCTCGATTAAGCATACTTCAGCACAATTGCGCGGCAGCGTGTCGTGTCAATTCACGAGTAGTACCATATTTCCCCATTTATTTCGCGCTCGATTTACTCGACATCAAACACGCTAAATGACCGAAAAAAAACGACAAGTGAAACCAAGCCGAAAAAAAAGTTTTAAATCTCGTGCAATCATGGCAACACTTGTTCGCTGTACAAACTTTTATGATTGTTATATGAGGTTAATTTTGGTGCTCTGGAATTTTGTTGCAAAGTACTTTCGTCGGCTGGATGAATATGCTATGTTATGCTCATCCAGGAGTATCTGGGAGGTTGTTATCTCTGAGATTAGAGTGTTCAGGCGTGTAATTTCATTGCGTGATGGTAGAACGTTTCTTCTTACTCCCTCACATGGGTCTTAAGGTATACACTTTTCGGTTGGGATACATTTTATGGACGTAAGGTTATGATAAATGAAGATTAGGGGATCATGCACAATTAATCGGAGGAATACGTAGATAATCCTTAATTTATAATCATTTTTGAATAGATTTTCTTAAAATATCGTTGGAAATAATGTTTTGTTATGTTATAGGTTATGTACTGTTCTGTTAGTGACAGGAAAGATAATATTAATATTAGAAATTAGTATAGAGTTAAAACTTAGTACAGATTAGATAAATTTAGATTAAGTTAGAGAATTACTAATTAAGGTCTGTTAAAATATGTTAGGTTTGGTAAGACTACCTTTATAATATAATGTGTTTATAATAACATGGCGCTGAGCAAGGCCGACAAAGAACGTATAGCACGAACGAGGTGCGCATCAGAAGAGAAGGGTAAGAAAGAATGGATGAATCAAGAATATAAGAGGTGTGGATTATGCATGGCTGGAAGGGATATATGGGAGCATCTAATTAAGGAATGTATCGGATTAAATGAAGAATATTTGCGACAGTTGAGAATGGAAGAGGATTGTGTGGGAAAATTGTTATCTGAGGGAGGGGAGGGGGTGGCGATCA